>ML812516.1:83456-99875 GCA_009831015.1 Picea engelmannii
CCCCCCCCCCCCCCCTCTCAGTTGTGCAACATCATCATCATCTACAGAAACTCCTATTGAAATAAGTTGATCTTTAGTTTGAGAAATTTTGGAGAATAAGGTAGAAACTGAATCATATTTACCCATTCTCAAAGTACGTAGCTATTTCTTCAATATTCTTTTATGAGTTGGTGCCTTCTTTTCATAGAGGTTTTCCAAAGCATCAAAAAATTCTTTGGCAGTCCTTAGGTGACCTGTGATTTTCATCATGCTATCCTTAACAAAATCAAATATGATTCTCTTAGCCTTGTCTTGTTTCTCCCTGTATGCTGCCCTGACTGTGTTTGAAGTGGGTTCTTCAATAACCCTAGTAATAAACTCTTCTAGATCATTCTCTTCAAGAATGTTTACTATCCTCGATTTCCAAGCATTGAAGTTGGAGGCCCCTATAAGTTTGTCTTCAAATTTCACTGATGTGGAGGTCATGCTAAGATCAGAAATAGTTTAGATGTTGCTAATATCTGCAAAACAAGCCTAACTAGTGGATCTATGTAGGCTCAAGATTATATCCTACACCCTAAGCTCTGAAACCATGTTAGATTTAGGGAAGTAATGCAGAACATAAATGTCTTTTTAAAAATTCAGTTAGAAGAACAACTAAAACACATCCTTAGAACAATAAATCAATATAATACTGAACTCTTAAATTTAAGAAAAGAAAACCAAAAAAGATTAGCTTTTGAGTATGCACAATACTTAGATCTGACCTGATAATAAAAATTATTTCTTAGTAAGTAAAACATCAGAGAATTAGATCTGGACTGTTATTTCTGATATAGACATATTCAAACAAGGGACTGAAACAAATCTAACTACAGAACACATCAAATTATTATATCTTATATAAATCTCAAAGAATAGACCTAATCATAGACTTAAGTTAGAGAACATATTCAGCCATGGATCTGAAACGGATCTAACTAAAACAAATCTAATTAGTCGATCTAATATAAATCTTAAAGAACAAACCTAATCACTAGATCTGATATAGATCTAATCACAAGAAAAACTTCATATTCAAATTCATATATAACCAATCTTTAGAGTTAAGGAACATGCAGATCTAAAAAGTGATATATTTTAGAAATTAAAACAAGCAGATCTCAATCATTAAAATCTGGATAATTAACTTACGTCTTTGTGTCTTACCTTTGAACAGAGAAGGAGCTCATGCCTCACACAAGATATGAATATCCACTGAATAGTATGCTCAGAAAAAGTCTAGGATCATAGATATACCACAAGGGTTAGATCTCTTGCCAAGAGATGATTAGACTGACTTGCCACCAAGAGGAAAAAACTTCTTTAAACATCACTCAAAAATTTATGTGATCAAACCCTCATTCACCAAGAAATTTCTTGGGAACCAAAAATATTATGCAAGGAGAGATAGCAATAGGTACGACAGCCTTAAGATGATTAGTAAAGGGGTTGTGGCTCAATTAGAAGGACAGATCTGCACACAGGAAAGTTGACGACAACTTCTTGGGAGGAGTCTAGGGTATTAGACTTGTTGTAGAAGGGGACGACAGCTATCCTTCTCAACACACAAGTATACACAACACGAGAAGCCTTGGATTTGCAGCTTAAAGGGCCCTTTGATCATCACCAACAGGGAGCAGACATCAACAGTCACCAAGCTGAGAAAATGACCAGAAAAGGAGGGCTAAATCACCACACGAAAGACTTCATCAACTGTTACAAAAGGGGTCGTAGCAAACAAGAGGAGATCCACTAACTCTTGGAAGAGAAACATAAGAGTGAAGTAAAAGGTAGGGGGGGAGGTTTATATTTATACTTTAGGCTAGGGTAGGTTAGTAAAAATAATAATTAAAATTAAAATATTTAATTAATATAAATATTAATTAAACATTTTATAATTTAAACAATTAATTAATATTTTCACCTTGACCCCTAAAGAAATATTACAAAACCCCAGATAAACACAAGCAAGGGTGAAGACGGTTTAGGTGGAGTTACTTGGTGGCAATACTTGTCCATTCATTCTCAAGGTGACCTTTTCAACTTTATCATCATTGCATATGGGATACATCCCTCATGTGGTCATGCCCACCTTCAAAGAGGGTCATACACCAACACACACCTGATCAAGGATCAGGTTGCCCCAGAACATTTCTAGGGTCTTATCCACCAAGGTACAAAACCAAGGATCAACCCATGCCCCAGGCATGGGTACCTTGGAACATTTCTAGGGGCCCTAGACATATCTAGGGACTTTGACTCCTTGGTCCCAGACCAGGAACCCCAGTCATATACTGGGGGGGCTAACAAGGGTATTTTGCTTCTTGGTTCCAGACCAAGAATGCCAGTCATATACAGGGGGGGCTAACAAGGGTCTTTTTCCATGGCACTGACTGTTTGGTCCCAAAACAAGAACCCCATGAGTGCACTGGGGGGGCTAGATCTCGGCTAGGGTCTTTTCCATCCACCTAGAGAATGGCTCTTGCATCTTCTTTAAATTCAACACTAACTTCTCTTCAACTGCAGCTCCATTACATGTAGTGACAAGCATCAAGAAAGTTTTCCAATGGGGAGGCAAGTAACAAAAGGATTTTGATCATTTGAAGGAGAAAATTAGTTGAGACAACCATTTGAGATCCAAACAGATGCAAGAATGTATGCAATGGGAGTATTATTGTTACAACACGGTATAACCCATTTGTTTTCATTCTGAAACTTTTAATGGTGTTGTGATTAACTGTCCTACTTATGATAAGGAGTTGTATGCATTGGTACAAAGTGTGAAAAAATGGAAACATTATTTGTTGGGAAAATAAACTATCATTCACACAAATCATCAACCATTGCAACACTTACAATCACAAACAAAGCTACAACAAGCAAGGAACTTTAGATGGATGGGTTTTCTACAACAATTCCACTTGGTTATAAGGTATAAAAAAATAATTTATAACAAAGTTATTGATATGCTTTCTAGGCCTATTGTTATTTCTTTAGTTATTCTTAAGCACAATTATACCATGCATGAGAGCTATGCTGAACAATATGCTTTAGATGTTGATTTTAAATAGGCTTATGCAACTTTGTGTCATTCTAACGAAGTTGAGTAATCAGATTACCATGTGCATGATAAGATTTTGTATCATCTTGGCAAGCTATGTAATCCACAGGGTGAAAGATTCAATATCGTAAGGGAAGCTCATTCTTCTCTTATTGCTAGCCACTTTGGTGTAGGCAAGACAGTGACTAATTTGCAAAGGTATTGCTATTGGCCTAAAATGAATGAAAGTGTTTCAAGATATGTAAGAGGATGTTCTTTATGTGCTACAAGAAAACCTAGAAATAAAAAGTTGGGTTTGTATACTCCACTTCTGGTTCCTTTTCGTCCTTGGGAAATAATTTCCATGGACTTTGTAGGAGGTCTACCTATATATAGAAATAATCATGATTATCCTTATGTTGTGGTTGACCATTTCAACAAAATGTGTATTTTGATGCCTTGTAAGAAGTAGGCTACAACTGAACAAACGACACAATTGTTCTTTCAACATGTTTGGGTACATTTTGGGTTGCCCAAATCCATTATTTCTGATCGAGATTCTTGATTTATTGGGAACTTTTGGTCAAGCTTATGGGCACTCATGGACACCAAGCTGAAAAATATCACAACTTTTCATCCACAAACCAATGGTCAAACATAAGTGGTGAATAGAAAAATAGTGCATCTTCTTTGTGGTTATTGCAGCAATCATCCTAAGCTTTGGGATGAGAACCTACACTACATTCAACATGCTTACAATTGGGCTAAGCACTCTTCTATTCAAACATCTCATTTTGAGGCATGTTTTGGTTATTTGCCAAAATCGCATTTAGATTTTATCTTTAGGAAAGATATTGCTATTGATGGTCAATATGACATTGATAGAGAAAAGAAGTTCATTGAACAAATTCAGTTGGTGCGTCAAATGGTACAAGAACAGTTGGAAAAGAGCCAAGCGAAGTACAAGACAAGACATGAAAAGCATCGTATTGATCAAAGTTTCCAAGTTGGAGATGAAGTTTGGCTTTAGATTAGCAAAGAAAGGATTAAAGGAGAAGGTAAAAAAATGAAACCAAATAGATATGGACCTTTCAAGATTCTTGAAAAGATTGGCAACAATGCCTTCTGTTTGGATTTGCCTCCTTATATGAAAATGTATGCAGTTGTCAATGTTGAGAATTTGAGATTGTATGAGCCTCCTTTGATTGATGATAGAGGAGAGCGTGTTCAAATTCCTTCCATAGATGATTTATCGCCAGAATATCTTTTAGAACTGCATGAAGATACAATCCTTGATATGAGGATGAGAACTTCAAAACGAGGGTATGTGGAAGACCTTCGAGTTGGTCTTAAAGGAACAAATCCAAGAAAGGACAAATGGATTGAGGTTGGAAAAGTGAGGGATTTGTACCCTGATATTTAGATAGACTGAAAGTAGTCTTTTGGAGGTCCAAAAGCTTCCTAATGGGGAGGAGTGATCTAGGGGATCAAAATATGCTAAAAAATAAAAGTGATCAGAATTGATTCAAAACAGACTTGTGTGTAGGAATCGTCCTCACGATCCCAATGAAACTTGAATGAGTTCAAACAGATGTCTTATGCTAGAGATATCACATTCTATCCACTTTGCCAAACAAACAAAATTTTGTTGACTATACAATCCGTACAGTGCTAACGTGGCAGGGCCATACTGTTGACATGGCAGGGTCATACTGCTGATGTGGAAAGGTTGTAATAGTGACATGGTAGTTGGCCATACTGACACGTGGCAGAGGATGACGTAACAGTTGATTGGCATGGTATGTGGACCAATGAATGTTTGACACGTGGAAATGTGTTGGACCAATGGTATGGTGCCACATGGCCCAAACACGAGCTGCCACATGGCACCCCTCCGTGTTATAAAATTTTGGGTTGGAGTCTGTGGGGGTCAAACCCATGACCTTCGAGACAAGTGGAAATGTGTTGGTGCAGGTCGAGCTACCAACCCACCTGCCATTCAGTTCTTAACCTTATACAAGTTTAAAATTATTTAAGTTTGAACTATGACATGGCTGGGCGGAGTTCAGGATGGGGATTAACCCCATCCCTTGGTCTTACCACTAACCACATGACCACAGCGTGAAGGATCCACCAACCAACTACCTATGGGTGCAGGCACTCTGAGTTCAGCCCATACCACGTGTCCAAGCCTCTTACCATCATTTACATGGGAGGTTTCAAACAAGTTCGAGCTTGGCGCTAGCACATGGCCATATGATGCCCATGCGACCGAAACATCTTCCCTTCTAGGCGCTAATGGTGTTAAACATTCAAAAAATTTCCACTGATTGTGAGATGCACGTGTGTGCTGAGGTTTTGGCACAAAAAACACACAGAGGCTGGGTGCAGTCATTTCTGGGTGCATTTTGGTGAGTAGAGACAACAATTGGGAGAAACTTCCAAGGAGTGATTCCAAATCCATTTTTGGCCAAACCAGGTGCAGGAAGATCCTAGCTAGGGGTTTTTGGAAGTTCTGGAGCCATTGAAGCCATCTATTTCTCATTTTGAGCATTGCAAAGCATTTATTTTGACACTTTGAGCATTAATGAAAATGATCCATTGGAATATGGACTAGGAGATGTAGCCCAAGAGAGGGGTGAACTCCTTTATCATTTTGTTGTGTTAATGTGTTTACTTTGATGGTTGTTTATGGATGTTTATGTTTCTCATGATTAAGTAAAAACTCATTAATTTTTATGTGTTTGTAACTTGATCCTATTACCCAAGCACATACAAATTTCACTTGAAATTTTAAAGAGACTCAAGACTTTTCATTTTCAGATCACTACGGGTCCACATATAAGACATGGAGTGGATTCAAATGACCTTAATTTAAGGGAGTGGTTAGACTTTATTGACTATATAATGTTGATGTCATGAACAAATAGGAGTTCCATGGGACTTAACTCGATGGTATCCAATTCCAAGGAGTGAAACTTGGAGTGTTGGGTATTTCAATCAATATGATTGAAGGGTAGATCACCAAGTCTAGGTTGTAGGAGATCTTGTGACTTGGATTTGCTCAAGAAGTTCAAGTGTCCAAGAGTGGATCAGAAGGGAATGGAAGTGGTAAACTTGATCCTAAGGAAAAAATTTACAATGGAGTAAGTCTTGAAGTTAGGAAATTCTAAAAGGTCGAAGTTCATATGTGACTTGGACAATCGAGATAGACTTGGCATGCCATAGGGAATAACATTCAAGTGTAGAAGTGGAGGATGTTTAGGGTGAGTAGCAAGCTTGTTGACTAGATACTCACTTGAAGAGGATTAATATCATTGATGTGGAAAGGTCACAAGTTTTGCAAGAGTATTCTACAAGTAGAGTGGCCACAAGTTAGAGTGACTTGTCACTATTTGTTTGAATGTAGAGTAGTGGTAGTTGGCTAGATTAATGTTGTAAAGACATGGATTGTATTTTCTTATAATAAAAGTTTAAGGTGACTAGCTTGTGCACCGACCACATGTTATTATGTTGATGTGAAGTTTTTTGGTTAATTGGTTAAGTGTTGAATATTAATAACTTAGGATGCTTTAGAATGCATGGTTGGTTTCAACCTTCATTATTTGTTGGTTGGTTGGTTGGTTTTATCACTCTTAAATAAACTTGGGAAAATTAGGGTTGGGTTATGTGTGAAGGAATAGTTCAATTGTGAGGAGTTTAGGGTTACCAACTCACTAGTTTTGTTGCAAGCTAGTCTTGCATGACTTCGAGTGGCAAAAAATTAAAAAATATTGGGGATGAATCTAGGGTCATGAAAAGTGGTATTAAAGAGAACGTTGGAAGAACAAATTTCTCACTCTTCACTACTATCGCTATCATGTTAGGTGGTATCAAATTTCTCTTCACCATTGTGTTTATTGTCACAAGTGGTTTCTAAGAAATCACTCTTCACCACATTTTTGGAAGACATAGTGGGTAGAGGAGTTGCCTTCATAGAAATTAGGGGATTTCACTAAAAAACAAGAGCTCTTCACCACTACTTGGAAAAAACAAATTCGTGATAGGTGGTTGCATTGTCTTATTTAGTGTTGTTGAGAAATAACTTCCCCACCATTTTTGTCTTTGTCATTTGAATATCGGAAGAATGGGTTAGGGCCCCTCTTTTCTTTTAGACTTTTGAACCTCTGTGACTAATTTCTAAGTTGATCACATAAACTAGAAGATTTTCCATGCATCGGGTATTTGAAACTCTTCTTAGATATCGCCAGGCCCTAGAAGTTGCATTTGATCTTTTGTTCCAACATTTTTGGAGAAAATTTTCCTTGTTGCGAGATTGAAAACTTGTGAAATCTTCCTTTATGGAAAGAGACAAAAAATTCTATCAGTGTGATGCATTGCATGAAAATCCACTTTAGTACAATACACCACGTCACACAAAAAATTGTTTCCTTTGCAATAAAGAAAGACTTAGAATTTTTTGGGAAATTTGGCATATCATGAATCTCAATTTTTTCTCTCTTGATACATGTCATGTCTTGAAAGTTTTTCTCCTGGTGCAATACATTACAATGTTAGAAAACTTTGAAGGTTGTGATACATCACAAAGAAAATGATTTTATATTCTTTGTTTTGACTAATTGTTCTAAGGATGGATCCAGTTGGTGATATAAAATGTTGAGAAATGGATGGCTATTGTTTATTTTCTGAGTAATTTTAATAACCACTCCCACAACAAAAATATAAAAAAAAAATTGATTTTCTTTGTGAAATATCATGCCTCTCTATGTATTTAAATTTCACAGCATGTCACACATGAAAATACTTTCCCTTCTGACATACCATGGAAAAAGTTTGAAATGCTATGACAATTTTCCTTTATTTCACCTAAGAAAAACTCTGATTGTCACGATATGTATCACACATTGAGAAATTTTCTCAAGGAACAATATGTTGCAAATTCAACAATTTTAGCAAAGTCATCACCCTCCCCCTTTGCACACATTCCCAACCACCTTCCCTCTCCACTCACATCCTCTCCCAACCCCTTATGCCCCTCCACCCCCTCTACCCCTCATCTCTATGCTCCCCTATTCCACCACATCCCCACTTCCCATCTACCCCAGCCTCACCTCTCGTCCTATCTAGCATCCCCTTAATCCTACGTCACCCTCCGCATTGGCTAATTCCTCCTATCCTTCATTCCCACTAGTACTCCTACCATACTCATCTACTCTTCACCTATTCTCACCTCCTCCCTCTTTTCCCCTTTCACCCCACCCTCTCATGCCCACCTATACTAGTCTCACCTATCTCCCTCTCTTCTCCCCCCTCTTCCTTTTCCTCCCATGCCCATCCACATTCCCACTCCTATGACTTCCTCTCCCAACCTTCTAATGGTTTTTCCCTCCTTTCCTTTATGTCCACCATTCCTCCTCCTCTACCCATCAACCCTTTTCCTCTTCTTATATATTTATCCCATCACATCCCCCCTTCCCCTCTAGCCCTCTTTCACCTCCTCTCCTCCTCCCCATTCATATTTCTTCCCCCTTCCTCTTGGATCCTCTCTCCTTCACCTCTTATCACCTCCTCCCCCTTTTGTACTCTCATCCCATAGCCTCATTCCTACCTCCCTTAATCTCACCTATCTCCCTCTCTTCTATGGATCTCCCTCTCCTCGTCCCCTTCCATCCTAACTCACCCTCCCCCTTGTCTCCTCCCTCCTTTCCTTCATTCCCACCACTCCACCTTAACTAGTCATCCACCCTTCACCTATTCTCACCTCCCCCCCCTTTTCCCCTCTCTCCTCACCCCCTCATTCCCCACCAAATTCCCCCTTCCCCTCCATACCATCAAATCCCTCTCCCCCTCTATCACAACCTCTTCTCAAACCCTAACTTCACCTACACTTGGGAACCTACCTTTGCTCAATTTATAGACCACTCTATGCCTAAGCATCTAGAGACATGATAAATTCCTCAAGGCATTGCAAATTACCTCTAGAGAGTATCCATGGCCTCTAAGAAATATGTTTTTTCCCTGCCAAGTTTTTGATAATTAGGTATGGGCCTTAAGACCTTGATATAGTGAAGGGGGGAAACCCTACCTTTTCCTATATCCCCATCTACCCATTGGACAATAATTCCCTCTTCCATTGGGCCCTTTCCTCTACCCTAACCATCTTCATGCTAATTCCATATCTTCTTCCTTGGTACTTTATCACCTCTTCCCCCATACCATCTTCCCTAGGGCCCCATTCCTTTCCTATCCCATTTTCCCTATGGCCCTATTCTTTCCCCTAGGAACCTTCACATATTATCCCATAGCCACTCATCCATAAACCTAGCCCCAACGACAATCCTTGGGCCACAATTCCATACACCCTATCCCCCTAGACCCTTAGACCCTTTACCCTTGAGCCACCTACCCCTACACCCTTAAGGACGAATGAACCACACTTTGTCCCTAGACCCTACACCCCTAGGGACCAATGACCCACACTTAGTCCCTATACCCCTTACCCTTGAGTCCCCTGCCCTACACCCATAGGTGCATAAACCCTATGCCCCTAGGTACCAATGACCCACACTTTGTCCCTAGACCCAAATATTTTGACACCCAAATGTGCATATTATGTTGAAGTGATTTCGTAAATGCGCATACAAGGAAGTGCTTCCATAAATGTGCATTCAAGGAAGTTCTTATGTAAATGTGCATATTATATCGAAGCGTTTCCTTATATGCACATTTACTAAAGTAATTCCATATAATATGCATATTTACGGAAACGCTTCCATAAATGCACATTTATGAAAGCGATTTCATATAATATGCATGCATTTGTAGCCCCAAGGGTTATTCCAAATGGTTCTGAGCCAGACGTGAAGCTATCCCTAGCGGAGGGGGTCACCGGTTCAAATCTCTTGTCCCCCCTTGGGGTTAGGCCCTGTAATCAGGGCTAGCAGTCTACCCCATTTACCATCCGCAAAGTGGGGAAGTACTCGGGGGTTTCCCGTGAGGTATTCCATCAGAATATATATATATATATATATATATATATGAACATTTATGGAAGCGCTTTCATAAATGCGCATATACGGAAGTGCTTCCATAAATGCGCATATGTTGAAGTGCTTCCATATAATATACACATTTACAGAATAACTTCTGTAAATTCACATATATGGAAGTGCTTCCATATAATATGGACATTTACAAAAGAGCTTTCTTATATGGGCATTTATTGAAGTGTTTTTGTATATGCGTTTATACCTAAAGTGCTTTCCTAAATGTGCATTTATGTAAGCACATATGTGCGTTTACATAAGTGATTTCCATATATGCACAAATACGGAAGTGGCCCACTTTCATATATGTGCATATACAGAAGTCGATCAAATTATGTATATGTGCATATAAGAAAGTTCGTCGCTTTCATATATGCGCATATATAGAATCATGCCACTTCTGTATATGCACATATATGGAATACAACTTCTATATATGTGCCAATTTCCATATATGCGCATATAAGGAAGCTGGCCACCTCTGTATATGTGCATATAAGTAAGCCGACCACTTCCATATATGTGCATATAAGGAAGGTGGATTTTGTATATGCATCGACTTCCGTATATACGCATATACAGAAGCTGACCACTTATATATATGTGCATATATGGAAGCCGACCATGTCCATATATGCACATATATAGAAGCCAACCACTTCCATATATGCACATGTACGAAAGTCAACTACTTCCATATATGTGCATATACAGAAGTGATTGGCTTTCATATATGCCCATATATGGAAGTCACCTTCTGTATATGAACATATACGGAAATGGTCGACTTTCATATATGTGCATATATGGAAGTGGTTGGCTTTTGTATATGAACATATACGAAATCCATCCACATCTACTTCTGTATATGCACATATATGGAAGTGGCCAATTTTCATATATGCACATATATGGAAGCCATCCACTTCCATATATGCACATATAAAAAAGTGGTCGAATTTGATATATGTGCATATACGTAAGTGGTCAACTTTTGTATATGCACATATATGAAAGCTATCACTTCCATATATGTCTATATACTGAAGTTGACCAGTTCCGTATATGAACATATACAAAAGTAAACCACTTCCATATATGTGCATATATGGAAGCCACCTTTCATATATGTGCATATATGAAAGATAAACACTTTTTGTATATGTGCATATACAGAAGCCATCTACTACCGTATATGTGCATTTATGGAAGTCGACCACTTCCATAAATGTTCATATATGGAAGCCACCTTTCATATATGTGCATATACGAAAGTGGTCAGCTTCCATATATGCACATATATGGAAGTGGCCAGATTCTGTATATGTACATATGCGGAAATGGTTGGATTTTGTATATGCGCATTTATGAAAGGTGACTTCCATATATTCAGATATACGAAAGTGGTCAGCTTCTGTATATGCACATTTATGAAAGGTGGCTTACGTATATGCGCATATATGGAAGTGGTCGGATTATATGAATGTAGATATATAGAAGTGGTCGGCTTACGTATATGTGCATATATGGAAGTCGGCCACTTCCATATATGTGCATATATGAAAGTGGTCATCTTCCATTTATGTACATATACAAAAGTGGTCGCCTTACATATATTGGCATATATGAAAGTCAACCATTTTCGTATATGCGCATATACAAAAGTGGTCAGCTTCCTTATATGTACATGTACAAAAGTGGTCGAATTTCGTATATGCACAAATACCTAAGTAGGCCGGCTTCTGTATATGTACATATATGAAATTCAGACACTTTTGTATATGTGCATACACGAAAGCGGTTGACTTCATATATGCACATATACGAAAGCTGACCACTTTCTTATTTGTGCATATGTGGAAGCTAGTCACTTCCGTATATGCACATTTATGGAAGTAGACCACTTCAGTAAATGCACATATATGGAATCCAACTTCCATATATGTGCATATATGAAAGTGTTTGGCTTCCATATATGCACATATAGGAAAGTGGCTAGCTTTTGTATATGCACATATACGGAAGTGGCTCGCTTTCATTTATATGCATATATGAAAGGAGGTTTTTGTATATGCACATATACGAAAGTGGTCGGCTTCCATATATTCACATATATGAAAGTGGTCATCTTACACATATGTGCATATACGGAAGTCAACCACTTTCATATATGCGCATATACAGAAGTGGTCAGCTTCCTTATATGTACATATATGAGTATATACAGAAGTTGGTCAGCTTTTTTATATGCACATATATGAAATTTGACCACTTTCATATATGCACATATGCGCATATATAGAAGTGGTTGACTTTCCTATACGAGGATATATAGAAGTCAATTGACTTCCATATATGCGCATATACAAAAGTCGACCACTTCCATATATGGGTAAGTGAGTGGAAAATTTCAATCCATGCAATGATATCAAATTAAGAGTTGTCACAGGTGATATATGAGCATTCATAGGTGGAGTGGAAAAATATCATATGGAATATGCATCTTTGGTGCCTTGGTTAAATGTGAAAGAAGTAGGAACACTCAAGACCTTTCATTGTGACCCCATTGTTATCGAGTGTAACTTTAGAGAATAGTTCATTAAATACAGAGTGCTTGTGAAGTGCTCTAATGGTGAACGAGATTTGGTTTATGTGGATTGTAATAATAGGGAGGAGTTTATGAATATGTGCACATTCATTGATTGTGTAGCAAGGAACCGTTTAGGTTCATTGAAATCGTATGACAGTAACAATAAAGTCTAGATTACATGTGGAAGGAATCTATCCAACATTATGTAAAAATTGGGTATCCTCCCATTTACAAACTCAAATTAGAAAATGTAATCGTGGATAGCTCCTAAATCGAGTTTTAAGACTTATGAAAGGTTCCATTTACTTTATTCTCCCATTATTATTTTCTTATTGAATATTGCATGGCATTCACTAAATTTTCCTTATAAAGTACATGAAATACACTTAATGTAGTCAATTTAATAATGAAATAAATTAATAACTTTATTTTAATTTTAAATTTATTTATATATAAAAATTATAATTTATTTTATTTTATTTTTTAATTTATTTATAAATAAAAAATATAATTTTATAAATCAAGTTTGTATTCTTGTAATGGAAATGTACCATAAATGAAAATGTAGAGGAAAGAGATCTCATCATTATGATTGATTACTTATATCAATTTGTAGTAGATTAAACTTTATAATAATAAATTTATTATAATACAAATATGGTTAATATTAATCTTAAAGAGGTATTGTGTTATTCATTTTAGTTTTATAATTTTTTTCAATTTATAAGAAAATGATATTTTATATATAATTAAATAAAAATAAATGATTTCAATAAAATTATTAATTTAATAAATTAAAATAGAATAATTGTACTCTTCTTTAAATTAGTTTTTCATATGATTAATGTCTTAGTATAAATAAAATATGGCATATAATAATAAATGAAATTTAATTTGAAGAAACCTAGTTTTAGATAAGTTCATATTTTCATGAGCACAATTTTATGTAGCAATTTTGCCTTTCAACACAATAATTG
Organism: Picea engelmannii; assembly: GCA_009831015.1. NCBI lineage: Eukaryota > Viridiplantae > Streptophyta > Pinopsida > Pinales > Pinaceae > Picea > Picea engelmannii. The sequence goes on from ML812516.1 coordinate 97,131, forward strand.
AAATTTAATTTGAAAAAAACATCATTAGTCATGTCTTTACACAAGTCAATATTTTTATGAGCATAATTTTATGTTGGAGCTTTTTCTTTCAAGACATTTGTTTTTTCAATGCCACATAAACAAAATATGCCATATGATAACAAATGAAATTAATTAATTTAATGGACGAAAATAAAATAATTGTGATTTGTTCCTTTAATTATTTTTCATATGATTAATTATGTCATAGTATAAAAAAATATGACATATAATAATAAATGGAATTTAATTTGAAGAAACGTCATTCGTCATGGCTTTATACATGTCAATATTTTCATGAATTGAATTATATGTTGGAATTTTGCATGCATTTTTTCCAGGTGACATAAACAAAATATGGAATATAACAAGAAATGAAATTCAATTTGAAGAAACATCATTAATCATGGATTTACACAAGTCAATAATTTCAAGAGAAGAATTTTCTAATGGGGTTTTTCTATTCAAGAAATACTTTTTTTCTCTAGATGACATATTCTAGAGGGAACCTCTGAGGCACTTCCCCTCTTTCCAAGGATAGTACCCAGGGTAAACCCTAGATTCTTCAGGGCACAAGGCTAGGTCAACAAATATTGAACAATATTGAATATATCATATATATAGTTCATAAACAATCATCTCATTAAGATAAAACTTGTAACAAAGTTGGATTTGAACCTGGGTGGGAAGAAAACAAATTTTCCTCACAACCAATCGACTATTATTCAACATATATTAAACAAAAATGATAAATCAATCACAATGGAGAATTACCACATATTATACAAACATAGTAAATAAATACAATTTAGGGAGTTTGTCACATATGCAATCCCCTTGATCACCACATTGAGGAGATAGAGTATTTTTTGTGATTTTATTTGACTCAACCTCTTTTGGATACCTTGAATCATTCCAATCAAATTCCAAACTCATGCTAGTCAAATACCACAGAAAAACCCCTTTTTTCTTGTGTTCAATTTTTCTTCCACACACACACACACACACATCAGGTCATTAACTCTTTTCAAATATTGTCCCATTGAGCCCATCTGAATCATAAACCATTGATCCCATTTGAAGGATCAACCATCAGTCTCTTTTGAATCTCCTTCCTGATTATCAAAGGAAAACATATCAAGTTTTCTTCAAAATTGGCAATCAACCACATTTCAAAGTCGTGCCCAATTTGAAACGAAAGGCCATCGAGCCTTCTTCAAAATTGGGCATTGCCTACATTTAGAGGTTTTGCCTAATTTGAAAGAGAAAGGCCATTGGGCCTTCTTCAAAATTGGCCATCGACCACATTTCAAAGTTGTGCTTGATTCAAAGGGAAAGGCCATCAAGTGTTCGTCAAAATTTTCCATCGACCATACTTCAATGTTGTGCTCGATTCGAACAAAAAAGGCCATTGATACTTCTCCAAATATGGTCCATTGGGCCTATTTTGAATATACACCTGATATTTTGAAGAAGTGGCACTGCCTTGAAAGATGAAAGCCATCGAACTCTTTGAAAACTTAGCCAAAATTTTATTGATCCACTTTCAAACATAATCCCCAATCTTCAAAGAAAATCCTTCAACATAATTCGAAGATCCGCCCAAAATTTGAAGGAAAGGCCTTCAAAATTCTTCAAAGTATTAACCAAAAGGAAAGGAAGCAAGTTCATCGACCCACTTAGAAAGATACACTTCAAAAAATAGACAAACAAGATATATGTTTGTGGGTCTTTTTGAAGTTTTTCCCATCTTAAAAAACAACAGGGAAAGGAAGGTGTCGATCCTTCCTCCAAGACTTGAATTCTAATGAAAAAGGCCTTCGAGCGCTATTTCAAAGTTATAATTGAATTCAAAATCAACAAAGAGTTAAAACTCAAATAAATAGGCTTGTGGGCTTGAAATATAATTTCAACTTAGAAGGTTTGAAGGCCTATTCAAAGGATCATGCTCCACATTAGAATTTTCCCTACAACCATGCCAACATCTATGATTAATTTGAACTACTCAAGTCCTCAGTAGATCGAATTTGAGGTACTCAACATAAGTTGGAAGCAAATACTCTAGGGATATTCAAAATCACTTAAGCGAGCAACTAAGCAATGCAAAAAACCAAGCATGCAAAACTTCCTATAACCATGAATTCCATTTCTAGATTCATAAATAAGAAAAAAAAAAAAAAAAACTTTAGAATCATAAACATGAATTTAAGAAGAGATGAATTACTTATCTTTTAAAAAGAATGGTCCAAGAAATTGGTTGCTTGTGATCATTTTTCCACCCAACAATAGGCATCCACTATGCACGCCACCTCCAATCTAAACTATGATGCCACCAAGGAGAAATAAATTGGTCAAGGACTCTTAGGTCACTCACCCAACCGATTTTTTCTCAAGATTAACCTATTTGTTTACCATAGAACACTCTAGGAAACCATATAGACAACACAACCTTGGCACTCTCTTCCATTTCCCCACACAACACAAGGAAGGCATTTCCCTTCTCTTCTCAATGGTCCCTCATGAATCTTCATCCATCGAGTACTCTTCATTGTGTGCAAAAAGAGTCCAATTTGATGTCTACCTCCATGAATAACCCAGTTACTATTAAGCCCTAATATTGGCTCATTACCCCTTAATTGGGGCATATTATATTAGTAATGTTATTTTATTTATGTCAGCTTTAGGCCATTAGTTGTAATTATACCTCCTAGTCTCCTATATATACCA
>ML812517.1:0-19151 GCA_009831015.1 Picea engelmannii
ATTTCTTTAATTAAGTAATTATCTTTATTTCCCTCACCCACCTAGAGTTACTCCTAGAATCACTCCTAGGTGTCCCCAAATTCTCTTACAGGTTTTAATAGCTTTCCCTTTTATTAAATTGCTAATTTAGTTTAAAATTAGAATCTCTTAAATGGTAGATTCTTTACTAAGTTGACTTTCCACTCTTTCCCTTAAGTTCTCCTTTTTCCCTTTTTATGTTACCTCTTTTCCCTGGTTTCCTTTTTTTTATTTTCCCTTTTTCCCCTTTTACTTAGAATTCAAAAACTCAGGTGTGAAAATTAACCCTTTTTCCCTTTTCTTATTTAATTAGTATACTTTAATTTATTAAGGTAATAAAACAATTAATTCCCTTTTTAAATTTTAATCCAACATAATTTTACCCATTTTTATGAATAAATTAAATTTCTTACTCCCTTCATGTTACAAGATTTAACGAAGATCATAATTATTTATTTAAGTTGTTTTTCATTTTTATTATTTTTATTACTATTTTTTTTTTATAGAAGACAAAATTTTACCACTAGCGTAATTTAGACTTAGGCCTTAAATTTCGTACTGGGCGACATTTAGTTAGGGAAATTGTTTTAAAATTTACTTAACATTTTATTTGTCTTAGGGCCATCTAGGTTCATCCCTCTATCATCAACAACGCGACGTGCACTTCAGGACGCACTAGGTGCTCCAAGGGTGCCACTCGCCTCATCTATTCCTTTGCGCAACGTGCCCTTCAGGATACACTATGGGGTCCAAGGGTGCCACTCGCCTCTTGACTGATTTGGTAGACATCAATAACCCCTGGAGTCAATACTCCACCAGGTGAACTTGTGGGAGACTAAGGGCTTCTAAGGAATAAGACCCCCACCTTATTGCACACCCCTTAGAATCATCGTGAGCGGCTATCGCAGTTTTCCCTCATGGCATCGTGGGTCCTCTCGAACTAGGTAATCATTAACCTACAGTTCGAGCCATGGCGGGAGTGCTAGTAGGCTGTGGCAGGGCTGTTGTCCACACCTCTCCCTCAACATCTATGGTAGTCATGTGTGACCCCTTTACTCCATATGTGAGTCTGGTCGGCAAGCTATCATCAGCTTGCATCATCAACAAATCATGTTAGAACATATCCATATCATATCATCTAGTCAGATGCACTAATATCATAGTAAAACAATCAAACCCCAATGGCACACTCCCTGACTCGATCCGGAGTCCAAGGGGTTCCATCGATGCCTCTGCATCCTCGAGGTCCAAAATCCTGCACACTCAGTAAAACCGAGTCAATAGAACCTATCTATGTCAATGTAGTAAAACAACATGTCATCAACCCATAACGCCTCATAATCAAAATCAAAAGTTTTAATAGCATAATAATCCGGATCACTTGCGAGCAAGTGTCCTCAAAGAATAAGTTTGCTCAGTGTGCCAGAGCAGGATGTTACACACACCCCCTCTTGGTCTAAACTTCATCCCGAAGTTTCACAGTATATATGCTAAAATAAAGTGTATCACAGTATCATATGTCTATCTATCAAACAAAAATGGAAACTGCTGGCGCATATCATATGCATCCTCCCAGGTCGCCAAGTGTGGACTATAATTGTCCCACTGGACCTTGACCTGATCTACCGTTCGACGTCGTAGCTGTCGAACGTGATGATCCAATATGTGGACTGGCTCAGTCGTGAGCGCTCCCTCGTCCGATACCTGCAAGGAACTCATGTCAATAACATGTGTAGGATCACTAATATAATGTCTCAAAACAAATACATGAAAAACATCGTGCATATGCCTCAAGGAATCAGGTAAGGCTAGTCGATAGGCCATGGGCCCCTTTCTCTCCACAATCTCGAAAGGTCCCATGAACCTAGGAGAGAGTTTAGCTCCCTTCCCAAACTTGATCGAACTCTTATGCGGTTTAACCCGCAAGAAGACTCGATCATCGACCTCGTAACTACGGTCGACACGGTGCGCATCGGCATAACTCTTCTGTCGATCATGTGCTTCTTTAATCCTTTGTCTTATTGTTTGCATTTTCTCTTCCATTTCTTGGATCGCTTCTGGTCCCACCAGGACCCTATCCTCAAGCCGATCCCAACTCAAGGGCGTCCGACACGGTCACCCATAAAGAAACTCGAACGGCGCCATCTTAATGGTTCTTTGGTAGCTGTTGTTGTAAGCGAACTCCACTAGTGGCAAGAATTCTTCCCAATGCTTTTGTTGGTCCATTACGTACATGCGCAACATGTCCTCCAAGGTCTAGTTCGTTCATTCGGTATGCTCGTTAGTCTCCGGGTGATACGCAGTACTAAAGTTAAGTTGGTTTCCCAGGGCCGCTTGGAAACTCATCCAAAATCATCCAGTAAACATTGATCCTCGATCGGATATAATCCTCTTAGGCACGCCATGCAGCCTCACAATCTCACTGATGAAAACTCTAGCTATGCCAAGTGCCTAATACGTTGTACGCACAGGAATAAAGTGAGCACTCTTCATCAGAGTGTCTACTACTACGAAAATCAAGTCATGTATCCTTGTCGTCAGTGGCAATCCAACAATAAAATCCATCGAAATAGCCTCCCATTTCGATTCCAGAATTGCATGTGGTTGTAGTAATCCTGCTGGGTGTCTATGTTCAGCCTTTACCTATTGACATTCTAGACATTTGGCCACATAGTTGACTATGTTTGCCTTCATTCCCTTCCAGAAGAATAAGCATTTAAGGTCTGCCCTCATCTTCGTGACTCTCGGGTGAGCCATGTAAACTGCTCTATGAGCCTTGCTCAGGATCAACATCCTCAACTCGTCATTCGGTGGTACGTAGATCTGATTTTTAAACCTCAATAATCCGTCGCTATCAAACGAAAATCCTTCAAATCATGGTACCATCATTGTGTTTTGTCCGATAAAACCATCGACCTCTTTGTACTAGTCATCATCACGCTGTAAAGTTAGAATCTTTTCACATAGATTCGTCTGAAGAGGCAACACTGAAATGATGCATGGTCTCCGACTCAATGCATCCGCCACTCGGTTCATTGTTCCCTTTATGTAAGTAATCTCGAAGTCGTACTCGCTAAGCAATTCCGACCAATGTCGTTGTCGCGCGTTCAGGTCATTTTGCGTAAATATGTGTTGTAGTCCACAATGGTCAGTCCTTAGTTCAAATTTTCCTCCAACAAGGTAGTGTCTCCAAACCTTCAAGGCATATACGATGGCTAATAACTCCAAATCGTGCGTCGCGTAGTTCTCCTCATGCCTTCTCAGTTTCCTCGAAATGTAAGCAATCACTCGTTCGTCTTGCATCAAGACCCCGCCTAAGCCCTCCTTGGATGCATCAGTGCATACCAAGAAGTCCATGTCCATGTCAGGGACCTTTAGTATTGGTGTTGTTGTCAACAATTCCTTGAGCCTCCGAAATGCTTCCGCGCATTTCTCGGTCCATACAAACTTCTTATTCTTCTTCTGCAACTCCGTGATTGGACTTGCTATCTTCGAAAATCCCTCGACGAACCGTCGATAGTATCCTTCTAAACCCATGAAGTTACGCACTTCTGGGACATTCGTCGGTGCAGGCCATTCTATGATAGCCCTGACCTTTGTTGGATCCACGGCAATGCCTTCGCCGGAGATGACATGCTCTAAGTAGTGAATCTTCGTTTGATAAAATGAGCATTTGGACAACTTTCCATACAATTTGTGCTCTCGCAGACACTATAGTACCAAGCGCAAGTGCTCATCATGCTCCTCCATGATCCGAGAGTAGATCAAAATATCGTCAATGAATACTTGGATGAACTTGTCCAAGTATTCGCGGAACACCCCATTCATCAAACTCATAAATACCCTTGGGGCGTTTGTCAGTCCAAACTGTAAAACAGTAAACTCGTAATGTCTAAACCTCGTCTTAAAGGTGGTCTTAGGGACATCATCCTCCTTGATCTGCAACTGGTGGTATCCTGATTGCAAGTCGATCTTCGAGAACACCATTGCACCCTTCATTTGATCGAACGGATCATCGATTCTCGGCAACGGATATTGATTCTTGATCGTGGCCTTGTTCAATTGACGGTAGTCAATGCAGAGCCTCCATGACCCATCCTTATTTCATATAAAAATAACAGGTGCACCCCACGGTGACACACTAGGACGTATCAGTCCCAGGTCCAGCAACTCCTTCAGTTGCATTTTCAACTCTTGTAACTCCGGGGTCGACATTCGATAAGGCGTTCTTGCTATCGGTTCAGTTCCTGGTTTTAGGTCTATAGTAAACTCCAAATCCCTCTCCGGGGGCATCCCAGGTAACTCCTCCGGAAATACGTCCGCAAACTCTCTCACCGTCGGAAGGTGTTCTAAACCTTCTGCTACTCCCTTCTCGTTTAACGCAAGGATCGCATAAAGTTTGCACCCCTTGCGCATGCTCTTCCAAAGTTGCAAGGAAGAGATGAACCTCAGGGAAACTCCCTAGTTCCGGCCTACAATCACATGTCTATGTCCCTCGTCATCGACCAAGCTCAACCATTTCATCTTACAGTTGAGTATCGCCTCATGCGATTCCAACCAATCCATACCAATCACGACATCATAAGATCCTAGGATCGTGATGTATAGGTTGGCCCTGGTGACAAACTCTCCTAGGTTAAGGATACATCCCGTAACCTTTCCTCCAACCTTTTGTTTGGCTCTCGAAGCCATCTCCATGATGCTAAACTCATCCTAATCGACTGCCTTTACCTTAATCCTTTTTAGCGCTGCACCAGAAATGAAACTCTCAGTAGCACCGAGATCTATCAAAATACTAAGGGTCTGGTCAGTGATGGTACCTGTCATCTCGAGCATAGTCGATTGGTGCTCTGCCTGGCAGTTATTCACCGCTACATGAATCTGATGGGCCTTGCCCATATCTCCCACAGTAGTGGGTCTGGCTGATCCGGACGCTCTGGTCCTCTCCACAGGGCAGTCGCGCTGGTAGTGTGGCTCCCCACACGTCCAACACCCCTTCTTCGGCCCAGTAGCCCTGGTACCCGAAGTAGAAGATGACGACCCACCAGCTTGGAATCCTGGTCTGTTATGTTGAACATACCTAAATTGTTGCTGCTGCGGGCGACGCTGCTGCTGATGTTGTCATCCCCGATAAGGTGTCCGCTGCTGAGGCGTCGATCGTCGAGGTGTAGTGAAAGTGGATCCCCTCCAGAAGCCACAATATCTCAGTGTATGTCTGGCTGGTGTCTGATGTTGCTATGCTCCAGATGAAACCTGCCCTACTGGTCTTGCTGGAGTCCTGGTCTGACCCCCACTGATAAGCTCCTCCTCCGCTATGAGGGCCTTCTGGACGGCATCATGCAAGGTTTGAGGCATCAAAATCCTAACCTTGGCACGTAGGCCTCCATTAAGGCCGAACATGAACCTATTGACCTTAAGTTTCTCGGTGTTAAGGTGCGGAGCATACCGAAGCAGCTCCATAAAATGGGCCTCGTACTCGGGCACCATACGACCTCCCTGTCGTAAGGCATTGAACTTATTGAGCTGACGCTCAAAGAATTCCTCTGAAAGGTACCTCTCTCAGAACCGTTCCTCGAGCAGTTCCCATGACACGTCTTCGACGGCCATGTTTAGCTACGGTAGGAGCGTCTTCCACCATAGAAGAGCACTCCCCTTCAGTTGAAAGATCGCCATGTTCTCCAACCATGCCTCGGTGGCTGCGCCATCCGAGACACCAAAGAACTCAGAAAATTTGACCTTCTCAAGTTCATGGTGAATGCTACCAGTATCGAGCAGAGCACGCGGTGGAACCTCAGTGGGTGCCGGCGCCCTGGCCTCATCTCTGTCCAAAAGGCTAATCAGTGCCTTGGACATGCGCTGAAAAGATCTCAACATTCTGACTACATCACCAACTGCTATCTGCTCCTATCCGAGAACCTGCTCATCTCCCTGGGGGTTAGACCCCTCAGGCGTGGATGCTACTGGAGGCGTCACGCCTCCTCCCCTAGCACCTCGTCGTCTGCCTCCACGGCGTCCTCTAACCATGATTACCTGCACGCACACAAGTTAACTCAATTATCGACATTATAATCAAATCATGTCAATGAAATCCATAGCGATCCCAAGTCGCGGGTTGAACCGGCTCTAATACCATATGAAACATCCCTCTCGTTTAGTTACGACAACAAGCCTCCCATAACAAGTGCAAGATTTTTTATTTTTATTTTTTTTGTGTAGGAAGGTAAACATGACATTATACTCTACATCGCAACACAACGACGAACATGACGCATGCAACTCACGCGACAACAACATAACAACCTAAGAAGCACATCCAACACCTGGAAGCAACATATGACAATCAACCGACGAAGAATAAGAATGACTACCCACCCATCATACCCTGCAATGGTTAGGACCTCCAAGACACATAAGCAACGCTCAAGCCCAGGTTCCCATCGATTTTGACCATTTAAGGTCTCAGGGCTGGCGACTATTTTGAGGAACAAGGAGGTGTCTACATCCCACCCGACACAAGCAGACCAAGCCAATAAGCAAAGGACAATCATTAATTATAATAAACAACAACCCCCTCAATGGAAGGCGCAAGCTAAAAACGACTTCGCCAATATCCCGATCAATCGTCGAGTCAAGCTAGTCAATAGTTACCAACTATTTTAGTCATTTATCACGAGCCCATCTTAGCATGCCTAAATGCAAAATATCATCAAGGTACAATCTAAATTAGCCTTAAAACAAATTCATTTGCGCAAATTTAAATTACAAGTGTCATCAGAGTTCCATCTAAATCAAATTGCCTTAAATATTATTATTTGTTATAAGTATTCTATTTTAAAATCAATATCTAATAATCATGTAGATATATATAACAATATCCAAGAAATAGACTATGTACATCTTAACAATCTTACACAAAAATTCCTCATCCCACAAATAATAATAATAATAATAAATGGCTGAGTTAAAGTAAGGTTAACCATAACCAGAATTGACTTTTCAAATGAAAACGCCCCTGCTATCTAACCAAGCATTAATCACTGACAAATGAGAGGACGTGGTCTGACATTATCAGTTTGCTATTGAAATAAGGCTAAATCTATGATGTCTTAAAATAAATTGTCTTCCCAACATAAACTCACTGTCATTAATTTACTGCCAGTTCAATAACTAATATTTAATAAATTTGTTTCCATTCGACCTGTCACTCAATTAAATTCTGTCATTTTTAAAAAAAAAGATTATTGCCAGTTCAATAACTAATATTTAATAAAAAAAATTGCCATTCGACCTGTCACTCAATTAGATTCTGTCATTTTTTTTTAAAGATTACTGCCAGTTCAATAACTAACATTAGATAAATTTGTTGCCATTCAATCTGTTACTTAATTAAATTCTGTCATTTTTTTTTTAAAAAGATTACTGCCATTGACTGGACTTGGTCTGAGACAGTTGTCTCCTAGCTCCAAGGGGGGGAGGGTTGTCGTTAATATAAATTTAAATTAAGGGTCAAGGCTGTCATTAAGCTAAATTATGAGCGTTATCTTCTAGCCAAATATGGTGGTTGTCATTGTTATGATTTTTCTGGCAAAGAGGTTAAACGCAGATGGTGATTAGTCATAAGGGTCGGTGGCATAATTTCCTATCAATGATGTTATTAATAAGAACGCAATCATCAGGGATACCCGCAGCCAAATTTGTTGAGCGATAAGCCAGTCATTCAAAGGAAAATGCAAAGCTACATTCCATCTCCAGCCGTCAATCAATTCTCAAGGTTGAGTAAAAAAAAAACGTTCTGGAGCGATCAATATAGAAGGAATATAGAGAAAGTACCCTATCTACAGCTCAGCACTACGCAATAGACCAATCAACAATATAAACAAGTGTTCGGGTGACGAATCAGATCAACGATGAGTAAAAATGATGTCATTAAGGAAGAAAATGCAAATGCAACACCATTAATAGAGTGACTGTGCGTCAAGCACCTCGTAAGGAACTATGATCGTTGTGAGGATGCATTCGTATTGTCGTTAATAAATTCGTGTTTTCTAAAGACTGTAATCGCCCTGCCTGGTAAAAGAGGTCGTGGTACCTTACTCCCCACAAATTGGAACACAAATAGTCGTTGTTCTTCACAGTTGAAGGCACATACAAGTTGAACATATGGGGGCCAAATTTTGTGGGAAAAATGACGCGGGTTTCGCAGTGGGGATTTCAAAGATCCACACTAGGAATGATCATTGAATCGCAGGGTTCCAGGTAGACGTTGAGGTTAAAATGCCTAAGGGCAGAGATTTCAATTTCTGAAATTCTTCGACAACTTTTCCACATAGCCATCAATGCATAAAAAAAAACATTGAGTTATAAATATACGTAGGGATGAGATTTTATCCCTTAATGCATACGCTGAGTTGTACCTATACGATGAGATATAAATATACGATGAGATTTTATCCCTTAATGCATACGCTGAGTTATAAATATACGTTGAGTTGTACATAAAACACAGGGATGAGGTTTTATCTCTTACGACATAAAAACACAGAGCTATAAGGATCCATCAATGCATAAACGCAGGGTTAAGAAATTTCATCCATCACTCCAAAAACAAAACGCAGTCAGGAATGTAAAAACGCTCAGAACAGTAAAAGAAGTGCAAGGATCAAGTGGGAAGCCATTGAAAGGGTCACCGAGACTTTAACCGCCAACACAGAGAATTTCCAGCAAGGTAAAAAAAAACGCACAGTGGGAAAAAGGCTACGCCAACAACAAAATTTTAGGGTTAGTAAAACACATCAAGGCAAGAGACAACCACTGCCAAGGTAGACGAATGATGGGTTCGTCCTTCGCTTCATCATCCTCTCACAGAAAAGCAAGGCATTGAGATCCATAGGTCTTTTAACGCTAAGGCGACGACCGTAGATCAGGCTCCTGGCCGACTGCTCAGGCAAAGACTGACGGGCTAGGGACGAGAGCTAAGAAACCACGAAGGACACAATCAATCACAGCCAAGTGGTCAATACGGGTAGGAAAATGAGGGCCATGGGAGACAACAACCATCGAGCTAGGCTAAAAACAATTCCAGTCATTAAATTAAAAAAAAACATCAGTTTACTTCTCCATTAAATAAGAAGATCCAAGTATAAGCCCTAATACATTCTACCATACAAAATGAAGAGAGCGTACCGGTGCCTGATCACCCGCTCTGAATGACGTCCCGCGCGCTCCGAGCAACTCCCGCTTGCCGACCGTCGAGACCTCACTGGTACCTCCCAGCCAATGCTAGGGGTACTCTTCTTCCCCCTTAGCCCCCTGAGCCGCAAAGGGGTGACACACACTATCCAAAGATTTCGACTAGCTCCCAGCTCGCCTCACAAGGCCGAGCTACCACTCCTCTCCGAGTTTGGTATCCCAACTCCCATAAGTAAATCAGTCAAGTAGATATTCCTGCAGCATAATGTTACGCAAACAGAAGATGGTCCTTCATCTTTCTCCTTCCTTCATTTTATAGAGTTTTGAACTTCCTTTCTTTCCTAAAATCTCATTTAATTAAAGTTTTAAAAATAAATTCCTAAAAATTCCTCTCCGTACAAGTGTCCCCCATCCCCTACATTCCTCCATAATTTAATTTCTTTAATTAAGTAATTATCTTTATTTCCCTCACCCACCTAGAGTTACTCCTAGAATCACTCCTAGGTGTCCCCAAATTCTCTTACAGGTTTTAATAGCTTTCCCTTTTATTAAATTGCTAATTCAGTTTAAAATTAGAAGCTCTTAAATGGTAGATTCTTTACTAAGTTGACTTTCCGCTCTTTCCCTTAAGTTCCCCTTTTTCCCTTTTATGTTACCTCTTTTCCCTAGTTTCCTTTTTTTGATTTTCCATCTTTCCCCTTTTACTTAGAATTCAAAAAGGCAGGTGTGAAAATTAACCCTTTTTCCCTTTTCTTATTTAATTAGTATACTTTAATTTATTACGGTAATAAAACAATTAATTCCCTTTTTTAATTTTAATCCAACATAATTTTACCCATTTTTATGAATAAATTAAATTTCTTACTCCCTTCATGTTACAAGATTTAACGAAGATCATAATTATTTATTTAAGTTGTTTTTCATTTTTATTATTTTTATCACTATTTTTTTGTTTATAGAAGACAAAATTTTACCACTAGCGTAATTTAGACTTAGGCCTTAAATTTCGTACTGGGCGACATTTAGTTAGGGAAATTGTTTTAAAAATTACTTAACATGTTATTTGTCTTAGAGCCATCTAGGTTCTTCCCTCTATCATCAACAATGCAAAGTGCCCTTCAGGACGCACTAGGTGCTCCAAGGGTGTTGCTCACCTCATCTATTCCTTTGCGTGACGTGCCCTTCAGGACGCACTACGGGGTCCAAGGGTGCCACTCGCCTCTTGACTGATTTGGTAGACATCAATAACCCCTGGAGTCAATACTCCGCTAGGTGAACTTGTGGGAGACTAAGGGCTTCTAAGGAATAAGGCCCCCGCCTTATTGCGCGCCCCTTAGAATCATCGTGAGCGACTGTCGTAGTCTGCCCTCACGGCATCGTGGGTCCTCTCAAACTAGGTAATCGTTAACCTACAGTTCGAGCCATGGCGGGAGTGCTAGTAGGCTGTGGCAGGGCTGCTATCCACACCTCTCCCTCAACATCTCTGGTAGTCGTGTGTGACCCCTTTAATCCATATGTGAGTCTGGTCGGCAAGCTATCGTTAGCCTGCATCATCAACAAATCATGTCAGAACATATCCATATCATATCATCTAGTCAGATGCACTAATATCATAGTAAAACAATCAAACCCCAATGGCACACTCCCTAACTCGATCTGGAGTCCAAGGGGTTCCATCGATGCCTCTGCATCCTCGAGGTCCAAAATCCTACACACTCAGTAAAACTGAGTCAATAGCACCTGTCTATGTCGATGTAGTAAAACAACATGTCATCAACCCATAACGCCTCATAATCGAAATCAAAAGTTTTAATAGCATAATAATCTGGATCACTTGCGAGAAAGTGTCCTCAAAGAATAAGTTTGCTCAGTGCGCCAGAGCGGGATGTTACACTGTTAAGGTGGATTCATTAACCATTGACCAAGTCTACTTTGAGTTTTATTCTAATGTTCGATCATCTTTGGATCCTTCTTCTCCTTACAATCAATCTCCATATGAGATACTCTATATCTCAAAAGTAGCTTCTTCTTCATCTTCTTTGGTACATGGATGTATACGGTCATGTAAACAACTTGGATAGTCTACTCCATGTCTCATCTAATATGTTTCCTCCTACAACCTGTTAGAATATAATGGATGCAATCGTTTAACCATAGACAATATCACTATTTTCACCCAACCATAGGTCGAAGCCACCTCAGAGCACCTTAACCTTGACAAAGAATCATTCCAGAAGCAAACCCTAGGCTAGATAGCCAAACAAGATAGTGCACCTCTCTCCAAGGATAGAGCACCAAATAGGAGTAACAAGAGTTGATCAGAGATTCCAAACCATAACCGAGAGAGAGTCCAGGCCAAAACCAAAATCTACTAGTTGCAGCAGCTGCAACGATAGCCCTCCTCCAAACTTGCACACAAACTGGCCAATTGTAGTGTGCACAAGTGTTGCTTCTGCAATTCTGAGAATGCCTGGAAAAATGAAGACTGGCCTCCTGTATTTATACTAAAACTGGAAAACTGCCTGGGTCGACTTCTCATTCTGGGTGCCTATTTACTTAGTATATAATATTTTCTTTAGCCGACTTCTTCTCTTGGAGGCTAATAACCTAATACAAATTATCCTCTTGAGCCGACTTGTCTTCTAGGGTTATTAGCCAACTAAAGGGTTTCTTCTTGCTTCGTGGAATATTCTATTCTCATCATATTTACACGTGGAGGTAAATACCTCTCGCAACTACCATAATATCAACACTCCCTCCTAGCTAGGGAGGTATTGAAGGTAATGGTATTGAACACAAACATACCATTCACCCGGTAGCATCAACATAGTTGCATAGACTATCTCGTGATTAGATCATGAGCACCATCATCATTATCAGTGTCATCAGTTGCATCATCTCTCGAAACCATAATCCATCTGAGTAATCAGACATGATGTTGGATAAATCACTCACTCCACAGAGTAACACAAGATTCATTCTTCTAATCCGGACATATGTCCTAGAAGAATAAATGTCCTGGACCATTTTTCGTCTGGGGAATCTCTGTCCATTGATTATCCATCTAGCTGATAATTATTTCCAACACTATTGATAGTCTTCAAGGCAATCAAAACAATGTCATTCAATAGAACACAACTGTGTCTATCCATAGTAGTACACAACTACAATCCAGTGGTACACTATCACACCAAGTAGCATACAGTTACTTGATCAGTGACATATAGTCACAATCAATGGAACACATCCACCATAGTAGTATACATCTATTGTCCGGAGACATACAATATTCATAACAATCATATCATCTGATATCAACCTGCACAGAAAACATTATTATGATATATAAGTTGAATCATCTGGGCCATTCTTCCACTCACATCTGTGATATATGGAAGAGAATCTTCCCTAAGAAGGTAAAACATCAACGATGAGTTGTCTGGACTATTCTTCTCAAGCAAGGAAGAATAATTGTCCCGATTTCTGAGCCTGGACCATTCACCTATCGGGGCCATTCCTCTGGCACTAAACAAAGTGCAACCTAGAGAGAATGAATATGCCCTAGGGAATGCCTGTCCCTGATTATTGAACCTGGACCATTCGCCTATCTGGGCCATTCCTCCGACACTAAACAAAGTGCAACCTGGAGAGAATGAATCTACCCTAGGGAATGACTGTCTAGACCATTTCCTAAGGAAATCACTGTCCTGCACCAACCTCCAAAATGGACCATTCTTCGAAACTGCTCACAACTGTGAGCTTCGAAAGAATGACTTTCCGGTGAGGCGGACCAGTCTTCTTGACCACTACTGAGAGTGACCATCAAGAAGAGAGACTGTCCTAGACCATTCCCTATGTTAACAACAAGGGGAATCGCTTTCTATGGTACATCAAAAATCCATCGAACCATTTTGATTACGAAAATGACCATTCGATCTGGACCATTTTCCGAACTGGAAAATGCATGTCCGTCAGAAATCTCAAACCACTTTCCGAACTGGAAAGGAATTGCTCATCCTGGACCATTTTTCGAACTGAAAAATGATTGTCCATAAATCAATAACACGTCAGTGCTCCCTCCCAACCTGGGAGTCATCTCTTCCTTTTCAATAAGGAAGTCATCTCCACAAGCTCTAGCTTGAGTACACAAACTCTTTCATCTTGAACAAAGGATTTACCAAATTGTCTGCTTATTTGCTCATATGTGAAGATATATATTGGAGAACCACTTCTCCTTTTTGGAATTCATAATGGAGAATGTAATGCTTGATCTCAATGTACTTCGGTCTTTCTGGAACACTAGTTTTATGAAGGCTTCATATAACTCTGATCATCATAGTTGAATTCAGCTCTTTTGTTTCCTGCTAGCTCATAACACTGTGGCAAGGGTCAAACTTGGAACATCTCCAAGTGGTACTTCTTATGTCATCATGAGAGCTTTGTCATGGATTGGCAATCCATCATCCTTGAGTTCTGAGTAATTGTTCTGATACAGTATCTTTGTTATAGAAGGTTTTTCACCACACTTCTATTGTGCATTGGAGGCTCTGCACCAAGTTGTTTGAATCCATACAAAAACCTTCTTCCATCTGCATACAAGAGTCTCTTCCTGGTATACCTCAAAGCCTTGAGGTTGTTCTACATACGTTCTTTGTTCAATTATTCTAGAGAACAGTCTTTGCATTCATCAAATGTAAACTCCAACCCAAGGATATTGCGGATGATATAATGACTCATGTAGAGGTATGTATGGTTTACTAGAACAAGCAATCATCATAGTCTTCTCCCTCCATCTGGGAGAAACCTCTAGTTTTGGATCTCACAATGCTTACATTCATAAGTCTTCCATACATTATTCTTCATCACAACTTTCATTTCCTCTGCTTGATTGCTTTTAGTGAGTTCAGGTGAGGCTGGTAGTCTTGTGATTCTCGATACAATGACTGGTTGTTCTGTCTTTTCTTTCTCTTTTGGAATCTTCATGTTCTTCCTTATGTTTTTATTTAGCTCTTAGGTTCATGGAGTTTTTCTATAGATTCCATGCCCTGAAGATTCCAACTTCTTCCTTTCATCATAGGATCATGGATGTGGATGGACAACCAGGGATACTTTAAGGCTTCTTTTCGAAGAAGACTTCTGCTAAGGTCACACTAAACACGTGCTGCTTTTTCATGGTTGCTTCCATGGATAGATACTTCATCATCTTCAATGGATCATATAATTTAGGATTAGCTCCCTCCTAATCCTTGCTTCATGCATGAATGCATGCTCTTCTTTTGGAAATATATAATCGGCTCTCTCCATCTAGAAGAGTCCACGCTTTCGTCTGCACTCTTATTGCCTTTTGCAAAGTGTCACAAATCTTTTTCCAATTTCCTCTTGATTGTTGACTTCTTTCTGTCTTTACTTCTTCTAGGTTTCTTCAAGATTGATTCTGAGTTTCGCTTATCTTGCAGTTGTTACTTATGTAATATCTTCCACATGAATTGTTACCAGGGGTTGTTGATGTACTTCATCCTTTCATGTGTATTGTCTGACTTGTAGTCATAGTGATAGCAATCCTTTCTTGTTGTTCTTCCATAGGTATAGTTTCTCTTGGAACATATTATCTTCTAGGAAATAGATATGCAAGATATGTACAGAAAACATGGTATGTACAAGAACTATGAGGAGTGTTGTTACCTTGTCTTAGAAGAAGAAGTATGTTGCATCCTACTTAGTCTTCTTTGAAGGTTCCTTTTCTTTGGCAACTGATGCTTCGTGTGTCTCCTTCCTTTTCTTTAGCTCGGGACAATGATTCTTGTAGTGACCATATTTTCGATAGTTGAAGCATTGTATTTCTGACATATCTTTCTCTTGATTTGGCTTCTTCCTAGAGCCAAACTTCCTTTTATTCCTAAAATTCTTGAACCTTGTTGTGAAATCTTGATCATTGTATTTCTTTTGGGGTTTCTCTTTTGCATTGATCCTTGATTCTTCTTGTTCACAACAAGTCCAAAGTTCTTCAAATGTAGGATACTCCTTCCTTGTGTTCATGCTTGCGGCAAATGCATCCCATGTCTTGGGAAGACCATTGAGTACTTTTTTTACCAATTCCTTCTCTGAAATGATCTCTTCAATATCTTCTAGTTGATCTCTTAACTGAGATATTCTCACAAAGTATGATGTTATGCTACCATCGTCATTCATCTTCATGTCACGGAGCTCATTCTTCAGACTCATTACTTGTCCAATGTTTCTGACTGAGAAGAGGTTTGTTAGGGCATCATACATATTCTTAGATGAATCAAGATGGGAGATGCAGGGTATCAAGCGGTCTTTTATAGAATCCACTATGATACTCATGGCATTGATGTCATTGTCTTTGAACTTCTCCATAACTACAACGTTCTGTGGTTCCTTTTCTTTTCCTTCTTCAAACTCTGGTTCCACAATCTTTCCTTTCACGATATCCAGCACTTTATTCCTGGCAAGGATGAGGTCAATCCTTGTCTTCCACGCTCTGAAGTTAGAAGCCCCATATAAATTATTTTCTAACTTCATAGAGTAAGTCACGGTTTCTTTGACTTGGTCAACCCTAGATTTGACCAAAAACTCAAACTTGACGTCTTGGCTTGCTGAGAGTACCAATATATGTGTTAGGCTAGGGCACACTAGTCTATCTAGAAATTAGGTCAATCCCTTCACTCAAGGTGCCTCAATGAGAGGACTAGGGTTTCTGCAACTACACCTCCTAGTAACCCTAGCGACAGTGCTTTAGTAACTGCTCCTGCTAGAAACCCTAGCGATAGTTCTTCAATGAGCTTAGTATCCTTATGGCTATGCTCCCTTCTAGTGGTTAGACTGAATGAAGGATGTGTGGGCCCATAACCTGTTAGAATATAATGGATGTGCTTGTTTAACCATAGACAATATCACTATTTTCACCCAACCATAGGCCGAAGCCACCCCCGAGCACCTTAACCTTGATAGAGAATCATTCCGGAAGCAAACCCTAGGCTAGATAGCCAAACAAGATAGCGCACCTCCCTCCAAGGATAGCACATAAAATAGGAGTAACAAGAGCTTATCAGAGAGTCCAAACCATAACCAAGAGAGAGTCCAGGCCAAAACCGAAATCTGCTAGCTGCAACAAATGCAACGGAATCTCTCCTCCAAACTTGCGCACAAATTGGCCAACTGCAGTGCGCACAAGTGTTTCTTCTGCAATTATGAGAATTCCTGTTAGAATGAAGACTAGCCTCCTGTATTTATACTAAAACTAGCAAACTACCTGGGCCAACTTCCCATTATGGGTGCCTATTTACTTAGTATATAATATTTCCTTTAGCTGACTTCTTCTCTTGGAGGCTAATAACCTAATACAAATTATCCTCTTGAGCTGACTTGTCTTCTAGGGTTATTAGCCAACTAATTAGGGTTTCTTCTTGCTTCCCGAAATATTCTATTCTCATTAGGTTTACACATGGAGGTAAATACCTCTCGCAACTACCATAATATCAACACAACCATCATTATAGCTTCCTCAGGGTTATCACCTATGACCTGCTCGGAACAAGACAACAAGGGAGAAACAACAGACAAGAATAATGCTCTTTATAATAATAATAAAACAATTGTCACAATAGCTCCTTTAGATCTATCACTTGTGACATGCCTGAAACAAGGGTAAAAAGTAAGAAATACAATAATAATGAATGAGAGAAACCCTCTTCTAGTTTTGTGATCAATCATTCCTCCATGGTAACCTAGAAACAAAACAAGAAGTTTCTCCTAGAGGAGATGTTAGTTATATCTAGTAAATTATTACAGTAAGCATTTATTTCAATAGTGCTCACATGCTACAAAGTATTCAATAATAAAACTTTGCAAAGATTGTTATCACAACTATAGTGTTTAGCAGTTATCAAACTTGATATGTATAAATTTGAATCTTATCAATTTAATCAATCAAACCTGGAACCCAGAGTCTTGTCCTCGAGAATGAGTGTGTTGTTTTTCTTCCGAGTCTCCTTCACTCAAGATGACAAGTACTTTCTTCAACCTATCCTATGTACTAAGACAATATGTTATCTTGATAGAAATTTGAGTTAGGGAATAAACTCTATAATCTCAACTTTAATCAATCTAATACTTTGACTTTAATTTTGACCAATGGTTAGTATGATAACTTCAACAGATCAAAATGCAACCTGGATATTCATAAGATTACAATAATTCCATAACAAGTAGAGGCATATCAAAGTAATCAAACCTGGGGTGCATAGTTCCTTTGAATGTGTTGGATCTAAGATCCTTTTGGATCTATTATTGTTGCTTAGACAAAAGATCATTTCTCCTGCAAATACTCTTTAGAATAATGATACAATTTGAACATATGTAAGTACATACCTCTGACAGTATCGATAGGTAGTGGCACCATTCGGCAGCAGCAGCAAGCAATAACAAACCTTTAAAACTTCAAAGGTGCTTCAACTTGTAACTTAAATTTAGATGGATATTTGCTAGGGTAAGGTGCACTAGGACAATAAAAATCAGTCCCAACACTTCACAAAAAATTTCACTGCAATTGGTACTGTAGCTGGTGCTAGCACTGCAACTGGTGTTGCAACTGGCACAAAGGAACTGGCACTACAACTGCAACTGCAACTTAGGGTTTTATGATGAATCCTTAATTTTTTCAAACTTCAAATTTCAGAATTCTGATCCAGGGACTAGATGCGCCCTCCTAGGGTGAACTCCTAGGTGTGATTACTTTCCCCAATATCCTCCTTAACAGGGAAAAATGTCACACTTAGGGTTTATGCATAAACCCTAATTCTGCAGTAGCTACAATACTAAAATTTGGATTGTGAGTTGGTCTCTTTCAGGCCTGCTCTGATACCATGTTGAAGTTTTTACTTATACAACTAGCAATTATGGTTCTTCTTTATTATTACAATCATTTAGCACATTAGCTATATAAATAAGATCATTGAAAGAGAGGCAATCGCAAAAACAATAAAGACACACAGATTATCCTAGGAAACCCTCATGGGGGAGAAAACCCAGCAAAAAATTCCTCAATATAGATAGACCAAAGACCGAACAGAAGATCCTCCTCTACTCCTTCACTAGGAAGAGTAGCACACTACTTGACCAAAAAATACCAAGAGATAGACCAGAAGCCCTCCTTGACATCACCCCCAGTTGCAACAATTTCTCCTCCAAGACTTGCACACTGCAGAGCTGGTTGTGTGTGTACAAATGAGGCACTGGCCTCTCTTATAAATAGTGGTATGACAAACCTATAATTAGGTTTGGGCTGACCTATCACTTTACCCTCTTAATTTACAATTAACTATCAAGGCACAATAGGGCCTAATTGAATATAATATAATAATATTATTCAACTCTCTCCCAGGTAGAATATTCTTCGAAGTTACAATATTTCAACACATGGCACATGTTCTATGAATTGAAGTATTTGTTTATTTGATCTTGATGAATGACTATGATGACGACGACGACGATGATGATGATTTACCCGTATACATTTACAAACTGTAAACACAATAAGTATAATATCATATAATTAATATCATCACGTTAATCGATTTTTCATTGGGTCACGCTATTTGGACACTATACATTAGTTGATAGATGTTAAACTAATTATGTTAGAAATCATTTTGTAGCTTGATCTAATTTCCATCTTATATGTGTAGCATTGAACCTTAGCTAAGTCACCTGACACAAGGACACGAAAATATGAGTGTTCGACACGAGACATGACGACCCCAAAAATAAGACATGGTTTAGCATTGAACCTTAGCTAAGTCACCTAACACAAGGACATGAAAATATGAGTGTTCGACACGAGACATGACGACCCCAAAAATAAGACACGGTTTATATATATATATATATATATATATATATATATATATATATATATATATAT
The DNA here is from genome assembly GCA_009831015.1 of Picea engelmannii. Taxonomy (NCBI): domain Eukaryota; kingdom Viridiplantae; phylum Streptophyta; class Pinopsida; order Pinales; family Pinaceae; genus Picea; species Picea engelmannii. The sequence goes on from ML812517.1 coordinate 19,151, forward strand.
T
>ML812517.1:19171-48797 GCA_009831015.1 Picea engelmannii
AATGAAATATAGACATTAAGATTCAAATTTTGTTAGAAACTTGAACATTTACATTAGATACTACTTACTAGTACTACATCAATGATGATCAAATGACAAACACACAAGAATTTAGAACCATAAGCTTTAGTTTTTCTCATTAAGTCATCAAAATAAAAATGTATTACATAGATACTGAGTCACTGGTACTGGAGGTGGGAATGTCAATGGCAAATGCAAAATAGGGTAGATACTATTGTAGATGGAAGAATCTCATAGATCATGTGTAGTCCTCCATGTCATAATCATCAAAATCAACAGCACTGCCACTACTCTCTCCTCCTTCATGCTCCTCCTCTTCCTCCTATATATCCAATCCAATCTATGCATATACTAGTATGGAGGATGACCCCTCAAGAGGATCATCATTATCAAAAGTGATCGGCTCTAGCACTGATTCATTAAGATCCAAGTTGGCTAATGCCAACTCAACATTGTTGTCCAAACCCATATCATTAGGAAAAACATACCACATATGTGTCTCCTCCCTCCGCCTATAAATAAGACAGAGGTTGGTGTGCACATACACCATTGTTTCTTCCCTAAACTGCTCAAGCCTACTCTCTTCAAATTGTACAAATTCCCATATGTCTCCAATTCATCTTGCAATAAGAGGATGAAGTAACCTAAAAGAGGAGCCTCATTGCTAATTGTTGTAGAATATGGCATGTTGCCCCATGATTTTCCCACCAAGTATATGGCTTCTTAGCCCCTTGTTTGTGAGCACGTCATAGCCTCCAAATATCCCAATACCAATGGAAAACTCTACAAAGCCCTCCCTATCTATGCTTGATTTTTCAACTTCTCCAACATTGTCCTATGTTGGTATGAGCACTTGTCATGCTTACCATGCATACTTCTCATTGTACTCTTGTTAAAATTTCTCATCATTCTTTGTTTGTTTATCCTCTAACTATCATACACTTTTCACCTCCATGCCTAAATTGTGTTCTCTCCATTTTCTTGTGTGCATTATTCTTTGTGTTCACTTCTATCTATGACACATATCTTCTATTGTGCTTCTATTGTCTCTCTTAACTATATTGCATATGTATTGTGTTGTGCTCTTATGTTGTATGTCCATTATACTAAGTATCATATTGGACACTTAAGCATCAACTTCCACTTACAAATAAAACATTGTGTGTTATCTTGTTAATATTTTATCCTCTATAATCATATTTCCCTTGCTAATTTTTTAGTACTCAACTTGAAAAACCAAAGTATTATCCTTATATGGAATATTATTTTATTTCACTAAGACTATTTGTATTAACTGCTCCATGTCTTAACTACCTTAGCATTCAAAATTTGCTTAATTTCCTTTCGCTTCTTTCTCACATCTACATACTTAAATTCCAATCTACCTTTTTTCATTCTTCTTCAATTGCATCATCCTCATCTATGACGATCTCCTCTTCCTTGCACTTGTACAAGTTTGCAACATTGAATATGGGTGATATGTCGAATTCTATGGCAACTTGACTTTGCACAAATTTTATATCCAACATGGTCTAATATTCTTTGCATTCAACTTGTTATATGGGCATCTAGGATAGAGCTCTTTCTTCAAATACACCATGACCATATCTCCCATTGTGAATGACTTGAGCCTCCATAATGCATCTATGTGCACCATGTATTATTCCATAGTATCCTTCAATCTATCTTGAACCTATACATGCAATTGCACCATTTAATCTATGAATCATCACTATATATTGACAATTGATCAACCAAGTTTGTAATGATCTTAGTTTCCTTTCATATAATTCTAAATGATGATTATCCTATCTACCTATTTACAAAGTTATTGTATGCAAAAACTCATCATGTGCTAAACTATTAGCTCTACATGAAATGTGCTTATCTCTAGTTAATCTTCATAGTAAATTTTGAGGGCTTCACTTCATGATATTCTTCTATCCGTCCCTTTAAGAGTCTTATGTTAAATTAAATTGCAACTCCATCCCCATCTTCTTCCAAAATGTCCTCTAAAAATGACTTAAGAATTAGTCATGCCCATGTCTAATGTGATTGTTTTAAGCAATCCATGAAATCACACTATGTCCTTGAAGAAAATTCTTACATATAATAAGCCACATCATTGATCGTCTACTTAAGTCAAGAAATGCACCATTTTTTATACCATGTAAATCACAACACACACTACATCATATATATAGTGTGTTCTTACTAGTAGTACTCCAAATATAAAATCATTTGTTATATCTTCTCAGGGCATCTTCAAAATTGACCATCGTGTCTACAATGCTATATTTTGACTCTCTCTTAGGCATTTGTCAAATTCTACATTGTATCACAAATTTGTTGACCTCATGCTTCATACATGATGAGAAATACCTTTAGTCCTCCAACAAAGCTTATGTCTTGTTACATGGGAAAATTGTCCTCTAGATAAATTCATCATTGTGTAATTATGTGGTCAAATTATCTTAGATCAATCCTTTAGGGACACATGATTTATTTCCATTGAACAAATAACCATGTTACAAAAGGTAATCCAGTTGTGTTGTCCTATCCCAAATAGTCTAGTTTTGGAATTTCTATGCAACTAGTGTAAAGTTATTGTCATGCTCATATAGAGCCTTGACCAACTCAAATCTAATTGTCACATCCTTGATCCTTGCCAACATCAAAACTCTTGTACTTGGGGCATAAGTGTCATGTTCTCTTTCTTAAACTTATGCTTCAACACAAACATATATCGATAGAAACTCAAGTCATCTCACATATCATTGGTTTAACTTCACTTGAGTATTGATGAACTTCAATGTCTAATGGTCTATGCACAAAATGAACTCATTTGAAAACAACTAATTCCTATAATACATATGTGACTACACAGTTGTATACTAATCTAGACCATAAGAAGAATACCTCCATTATGCTTTTTCAACTTCTAGCTAAAAAATATTATTGACCTTGCCTCTTGACTTAAAAATATGCCAATAGTTGCACTACATTCATCATGGAGCACCTTTCTAAAATCTGACAAAATAAATATAGGTTTTTTCATAGTATTCATTTTTAGCATCTCAAAATTGTGTTGCAACCTCTATCTGTGTGTGTGTGTGTGTGTGTGTGTGTGTGTGTGTGTGTGTGTGTGTGTGTGTGTGTGTGTGTGTGTGTGTGTGTGTGTTTCATTTAATCCTTTATGAACTTAATAATCCCATGAAAACTCCTCACTTATAATAATGTGTGATGTAAACCACTATAATCTTGCCTTCAACTTTACTAAATCCATGCACAACCCGTCATTAAACACAATGAAGCCAAGGTACATCGATGATTCCTCCTTGAAAAGAATCCACACTTTTAATTTAACAATAACTAATTATTTCTTAATGTTGTAAATACAAGTGTCATATTTCACTGATGCTAGTCTCACATTTTATTGAAAATCAATATATCATATAAATAAACAATCATAAAACTGTACCAATATTCAAAATAGAAGTTTTGGAAGTCAAAGGTCAAATTTCATCCCACGGATATTATTGTCTCTTGTCTCATCTATCTTACCTTGTCTTATATTGCCTTGGTTGTTTCATCTCCTCTTGTTAGGCACCAAGCCCTAGACAAAGCCCCTTGTTATGTATAATACCCCTTATTAAGCCCTAGATATTGAATTATTACATTTCTAGTGCTATATTTGTATGTAATCTAGAACCCTTCATCGCACCCTTTCATTATAATTGTACCCTTTGTCTCCTATATATATACAAAGGAGACCTAGTCTTAGGATCATCATATCTCATCTTGCACATTGAATATATTGAAAAAGGAGGTTTCCCCCTCGAAGTGGATTGTTATACATTTATTTTTTTATCATCCTCAAGACGTTATTTCATAACATTTGGTATCACATCATTGATCCTAGGGTTTTATTGATTCAAGCAAGTCATCTTGGCATTTTCACTATAACCTTTTTTGTGGGACACCTCAGACAATGAAATTCAGAGCTTACTTAGGAGACATATCCAAGTACGTCTAATAAACATTTTAAGTTTCATTTCATTACAATTTAGAAGATATAGCCTAGGGAATATAGGGTTTTTGACTCATCCTTAAATCCACTTAAAGGAGTCATGTTGGGATTTTTGCTATAAATTTTTCTGAGAAGTTTCAAATAGTGAAATTTTTTGGAGACTGAGAAAACATAGGGAAGTACATATGGTCCAAATTTTAGGTTCTAGGAAGATATATATTTATAGATATATTATGTGTAAGTTGGGGTTTTTGACTAGTCTTGAAATTAGTCTCAAAATAGTCATCTTTTTATTTTCGCTATAAACAAATTTTGATGAATTTTTAGACTCTGAAATTTTCAAAATCCTGAGGAGACATATCAAATTACTTGTGATTTTTTTTTCAGAATTTGTACCATTATAATTTGTGAGATATATCTTGTGGAAGTTGGGGATTTTTACCGATCTTGAAATTAGTCTTAAACAAGTCATTTTGGTATTTGTGCTATAACCTTTTATATTTTTTTATAAGTTCTCTATTATATATTAACAATATTTACATAGTTGTTTGTGGTACTTATGATACCAAAAGATGTTAAGAAAATCCCTCAAAATCATAAGATACCAAGTCTAAGAGCCTACCCTTGTAAGGAAACCATGCCAAAATATATAGGTAAACAATCTGAGAACTAGAAGCCTAGATACCCAACAGTCTAAGTAAACAACTAGGAAAATATTGATAGCTTTAACAAATAAAAAATAAAAATAAAACATAGACAGAGCCTGATCAAAATATATGGACATCATATTAACCATTTGAAGGAGGCGCCTAGGGAGCCCTCAAGCTACCATCTGTCATGTTTCCAACAACTGAAGAAGACCCCACACACGGATGACCTGTAGAAGGAAGAGGGAAGGAGCCAACATGGCATTTGGAAATCCAAGAGACCATTGAGATGAGTTGACTATTATGTTCCTCAAGGGTTTCCATCCACCGCTTGAGTTGTCAAAATCTCTCTCTTTAGGAAGAATTCCTAAAGCCACCATTTTTTTTGTATGCCAATAAATTTCAAGAGTCCTGAAAAATTTGGAGTTCTTGGTTTTGGTGCAAGCCAGATCATGGATAATGTCGCCCATCTGATTCTCAACTTCTTCATCCTCCTTATATGTCCTGACCAGTTTCATTTCCTCTTCTAGAGCTAACATAGTAGCATGATCCTCCTATGGGACAAATACATGATATAACTCTGCAACCTCAATGGCTACCTTAGCTGCCTACAAGTGACCAGTAGGGGAGAGTCTAGTGTGCCTCCCTCATGGAGCCATAATGACACAAGGGAGGGGAGAAGAATCTCACTTGACAGAGACAAGTTAAGAATATTGGTTGAAAATCAAAGTGTACAAGAACATAAAATAAAGACGAAAAGATTTGAAAGTCAAAGATTGATCCATTTGCATATTTAACCTTCCCAAAGCATCATACCAGCAAGAGTGGAGAGTATAGCAGTATCGATGCTTAATGTTTTCATGAGGAGTAAGTTAGTTTGGAGTCATGCGAGGAGATATTTGTTTGTGCGATCCATGTTCTTCCCATTCAAAATGTTGATCAAAACCATAAAAACCCCTATCCTTGGCTCATGGGAGATGTACAAGAGATGGGATGTCCCTAATCGCCACCCTCGTAGATGATGTCTTGTCACTTCTTATTGATGGCACCCCATTCAGGGAGTTGAAGTATGCTTGAGCTAAAGAAAGGAAAGACCATTTGAGGGGGGGAGAAGAGAGTTCATCCTAGCCATAATCCACAATCAAGGAGGGGTTAGAAAATATTTCATTAGAAAGATGGTCAACAACTTTATTGGCATCACATCTGAGATGAGAGGGAACGAGAGCATAAATGAGAGGTATGGCAAAGAGAAGGAGATTCAAGAGAGCTTCAAGATTCTAGTTGATGGAGACTCTAGAGGGAGGGGATCCATTCTGGAGTTTTGAAAGCATGTGGATGTTGGGTTTTGAGTCCCCCTCAACAACGAGCTTGGTGAAATGATACGTATTGGCGATGCGCAGTCTATGAAGAAGCGCCCAAGGTTTTGTTGCATTATTGGAATTTATGTCAATGTGACCATGATAAATTTTTAGGATTCTTCCTTTGTCATCCCGAAATACCCCTCCATAACTGGCAGGTCTAGGGTTATCTTTTGACGCACTGTCAAAATTCAACTTGATAAAGCCTTGAGGGGGCGAGGACCAAGTGGAGGGCGAAGAGGGAACATGGGGGCGAAGAGAGGGTGATGGGGAGATTGAAGGGGGAGAAGGAAGCGAAAGAGAAAGAAGAGGTTTTTCTTTATCATTGTACGTAATATCTTCAAGGTCCCAAGTTTCTTTGAGAATAGTTTCCTAGATGTCCAACTTGATCTTGCTCCAGATAAGTGAAGCTTGGGAGGACTCACCTCTGAAGATTCATCAATTTATTTATTTCCAAGTTTCCCATAAAACAAAACCTAGGAAGAGCTACCAAATACAATTTAGGATGGGGTTCTGAAAGAAATCGATGCACCAAGTGGCTATAGTTGACCGGATAGAATCTTTGATACAGTCAGTTCGACGAAAGGAGATGGTTCCCTGGTCCCATAGAAAGTTGTTGAAGGAGCAAGAGTTGAGAAGTTGCTTCAGAGATTCAGGTTCATGAAGGCACATCACATAAAGACCCTGACCAATGAACCCATGATGAAGGATAGATCCCAAGTGAGAATTTTCCCGTGAGCAACCAGCCAAAGAAAGGTCGCCACCTTGGGCCAGAGATTCAACTTCCATATTTTTTCCAATATGTCTTCCGAGGGAATAACATAATGATGTGCAACAAGGAAGTAAGCTTTTTGAAGAGTGAAACATTTGGCCAGATAATTTCCCCATATTAACTTGTCCGACAGAGAAAAGAATTTTTATTTTCTAGTTGTTTAGATCTCAGAGCAAGGAGGACAAGGAGGGGTGACCTTGGAAAGGAGTATGATATGGATCTAGGTGCCAGGAACACCATTCAGAAGAGATCAATTTAGGAAGCCAATAGTTTTGAACCTGCTTACCTTGAGTTGCTTAAAGGGTGACCTTGAGAGAGGAAAAACTTGGGTTAGACCACATGGAGGGAAGTTGCTACCATAATCTTCCCAGAAAAGGGTAGAGCAACCATTTCAGATCTCCCAAAATCTATGTGTTTGAATCAAAGATCTATTTTTACAAGTTGTGCTCCATATAAGGGATCTAAAGTGCACTTCTAACATCTGGATAAGCTCATAGGAGGTTATGTGGTCGGTATATTTCTTTTTCCATAGGTTACGCCATAATTCCCTCTTGTTTTGAATCCAATGCCACTAGGTTTTTGTGCCCAAGGTGTTTCTCAAGAGCTCAAGGTCTCTCGGCCCTAATCCCCCTTTGAGTTTTGGAAGACATAGAGTATTCTATGCAACCAATTCCCATTTATTTGACGATTGCGCGCTCTGCCATAAAAAATTCCTTTCGATTGCTTTAACTACTTTAAGGATAGAGTTAGGGGTAGCCAGAGTGGAGAAGAGATATAGAGGGATCGACTGGAGGATGGATTTGAGAAAAAAAATCTGACTAGGGATGTTGAGGGGAAAGAAGCTCCAACTAGAAATCCTTTTTATAAGACGAGAAAGTAAATCTTCCCAAGATTTTTTGCATGTCGTCGAGGCTAGATGGGGAACTCCAAGGTATTTAGATGAAAGGGAACTCCCTGAAAAAACAAGAATATAGAACATGTAGAACTAGATAGAAAGAGGCATATTGAAGAAGAATATATGGGACTTGAGATGTATGATTGAGATGCCTGAGGATTCCATGAAGTCATCAAGAACATGCTTAAAGGCTCTTGCTTCTTTTGCAGAGGGGATTCTCATTAGCATGAATATCATCAACAAACTGATTGTGAGAAAGGGTAGAATCAGAGTGATGCAGCTTAAGGCCCTAGAGCTTTTGAGAAGATATAACCGCTTGAGGCTATGACTCAACCCTTCATCAATAAGAATGAATAAAAAGGGGGAGAGGGGATCACCTTACTTGATTCCTCTATAGGGGAAAAAAGGGAACGTGGGAACACCATTAATCAAGAGAGAGAGGAAAACAAAAAAGATGAGGGCCATGATCCATTTAACCCAATCAGGATGGAAACCAAAGGCTAAAAGAGCCTCATTGATGTATTGATAACTAAGTTTGTAAAAATCCTTTGACATGTCTAGTTTTATAAGCATTCCAAGGTATTTGGTAGTTTTTAGAGAATGCACAACTTCGTGTGCGAGAATGATATTATCAAGAATTTGACGACCTTCCACATAGATGAATTTTTCGGGAGGGAGAAACCAAGTGAGGTAAAAGGGATTTAAGGCACAGGGATATAACCTTGGAGATTATTTTATAGATAAAATTACATAAGGCTATAGGGAAAAATTTATTGGGGTCAGACACGTTTTCTTCTTTGGGGACAAGAGCAAGGAAGGTATCACTTAGGGCAGGAAGGATACCATAGATCCTTTGTGATTATTCCACAAGAACCCATACATCAAGATTTATCACTTTCCAATAGTGATGAAAGAAGAATGAAGTGAAGCCATCTGGTCCAGGGGATTTACCCAGGGCTAAACTAACGATGGTAGCTTCCACCTCTTTAAGGGAAATGGAGTGCATAAGGTTGGCATTTTGTTCATCTGAGATCACACAAGGTATATTTTTTGTAATATAATGGATGGAAACATATCTATCCAGTTGGGGTTTAGTAAGCAAGTCTTGAAAAAATTATATTATCTCTTGTTCAATATCGTTATGAGAAGTAAGCTTGTTACCTTGAGTAGAAGTAATGTGGGTGATGTGGTTGGAGTGGTGTCGTTTAACCATGGAACGGTGAAATAATTTAGAACTTCGTTCTCCCTCCTTAAACCATTGAACTCTTGACTTTTTCTTCCATAATATTTCTTCTTACTTTTGTCTCTCTTCAAGCTAGCCAAAAAGCACATTTTCCTAATGAGTAAGATCATCCATTCGGCCGTGAAAAATGATTTGTTGTTGGAGATTTTTCATTTTGGATTCCAGATGTCTTTGGGATTGAAATATGTTTCCAAAGACTGATTTGTTCCATAATTTGAGTCGCTTCTTAATATTTTTGAGTCACTGCTGGAAGCGATACATAAGGGAACCTATGTCAACCTAAGCTTGATTCCACCAGTTCTGGATGTTATTGAGGAAGTTAGGATGGGAGAGGAATAATTTTTTAAACATGAAGGGTCTTTTAAGGGGCTTGCCTTAGACGTCTAATATGAGGAAAATGGGCCAATGGTATGAACCAACTGCAGGAAGGATAGTATCATCCATATGCATCCCCGAGAGCATGAGTGATTTAGAGACCAGGAACCTATATATCCTACAAGAAACCTCTTGGAATCCTCCTCTATGAATATTCAAAGTGAAGAGGCCATTGTTGGTCTCGATATCAATGATTTTTTTGTCCCCGATGAGATCATTGAAGGTTTCACATTCAGGGTTAAGATGCCTTATGTCGACTATCTTTTCTTCCAAGGAGGTCATGAGGTTAAAACCTCCCCCAAAGGTCCATAAATGTTGTTCGATAAGATCAATAATCTGCTAAAGCTGGAGGAGGAATTTGAGATTTTCACTGAGTTGTTGGGGTCCATAAATATTGGTGATGAATCTCGATGATCTCGCTCCAATTGGTCTGAATCTAGTGATTATACTACAATTTGTGTAGAAAAAGTTGTCTATGAGGACAATATCAGGGTTCCAAAGGATATTAAGGCCACTTTCCATTCCTATAGATTCTGTAGCCATGGAAAGACCATTTTTCCAGATTCTTGAAAGAATATTGGCCAGTACGATGCTAAAGCATTTTATTTCTTACAGGAGAACGATGTATGGTGATTCTAAATGGAACTTGCTTTGTAAGAGCATGTGCTTTCTCTTACCATTTATGCCTCTAATATTCCATGAGATCATTTTCATTGAAAACTTGGAGAGGGTTGGAATGAGCCTGGTATCAATGCATTCTTCCCTGAATTAACCAAGATGTCACATATTTTCTGCAAGAGTTGCAGGTTATATTTTTGACCTCGTGTCTTGTCCTCTTTAGGATTTTTCTTAGGCTTTAGTTCATTGGCCCAAATGCCTAGATTCAAATTTGAACCAGGCGAGGAGGAAGTCCCTAAAGGTTCCTTTTTCCTGTTGTGTAGGGCTTTATGAACTCGCTAGATATGTTATGGTGGAATGGATTACATATCTTTCCTATGAACCGCACCTACAATTCCTTGCAGATCAATGCCATCCAAATCCATTTTGTCTGGTTCCAGGTCCAACCCATCCTCTCCCTCGGGAGCCATGGGCACATATTCTAGGGGGGCATATCAAAAGGGGAAGCAAAGGTTTTAGTTTTCTTGGGATCTTCATGATTTGGAGAGGGATCAGGGGATTTTCAGCTTCTGGGATTGCTGGAGGAGGGAGCCTCATTGGAGGCGTTAGTCTCTAATTTTGCTAGGCTTTAGTGAGAAACCCTTCCTACCTACGCTTCATTATTTTCTTTCATTTGATTTTAATCCTTGTTTTCAGCTTGTTATGATTTGCATTTTAGCTTTTTGAATAATTTCTTTAAGTCTGGAGATTTAAGACATGGTTTTACAAGATGTGTCACTTCATATGCATGTTTGAATTTTGCAAATTCAAAACTCTTCTAGTCATTAATAACGCTACTGGAATAACATTATTCTCGTAGCGCAAATATAATCATGCCTTAATATGCACCTGCCACCCTGATTTCGTTATGATTACACAGATCGTGGACTAAGAATTCGCATGTATCCCACAATATCTCTTAAATCATTTTATGATTCAAACTGTTACATGATCGGATTGTTCTGTACCTGCAAAGGACTCATTTCAAATTGTTCAATTCCCAAAGATCATTATTTGAACCTGTCACTCATCGTTCTAAGGTCTAAATCTATGTTCGATCCCTCAATCAAAAAAGAAGATGTCATAGTTATAGAGATCAGTCCGAGGATGCTAAAACAGATGTCAAACAAAGGGCAAACAAACCCCCATTACATAAAGAACCAACAAAAAGACACAAGTAGTTTATTCCATCCTCTACAGGACCTGTAACAAGAGCCACTACGAGATTGTCATGAGCTAAAGCACTTGCTGAAAGTATAAGTAAGGTCCCTGAAAGTACAGAAAGCCATCTTGTAGATTTAGACCACCTATCAGACATACCTGAAGCCATGGATTTAGCCAGTTCAGATGAAGAGCACAGCTCAGGATTGGTTTCTAGGTACCAGATTAAATTGAGAGAGCCTAAATCTAACATAAATCTGAATGAGTCTGCACCTGCAGATGAGTTCCTCGAATTTAAGGTCAAGATCAGTTCTGACAAAGAAAAGATCAGAGAACTTTGAAAGGTAGTGAAACCACTGAAGAAGGAGAAGGCTCATGTTGAACAATGGAGTGCCAGGTAGCAAGAGAAGATACAGGATTTCAAGAAGTAAAGATGAACACAACAGAAAGAAGAAAAAACAGAAATCAAATACAGGAAATACTTTGTTTTTCCCGTTTTAGTCCTTATCTTCAAAAGACATTTATGAAACTATGGAGATGAATTTGTTAAAACCAAAAGAGGTTTTTGTTGGTAACATTCCCCTTCACAAAAAAATCTCTTGGTTTTTACACAGATATCACATTTTAAGAGATTCAAATATATCTTTGAGGCCTAATTTTCTGATAAAGCTACAGGAAATACTTTGGTTTTTTTTACCTGTTTTAGTATTTTTCTTCAAGAGAGGTTGAAGAACATCTGGAGAGGAATTTGTTGAAACCAAAAGAGGTTTTTGTTGGTAACATGCCCCTTCACAAAAAACTCTCTCAGTTTTTACACAGCAATCACATTTTAAGAGATTCAAATTTATCTTTGAGGCCTATTTTTCTGCGATTTCATAATAAATAATTTCCTGTTTTAGTCAGTAAGTTTGGGAGAGGTTGCAGAACAGCTGGTGATGAATTTTTGGAAACCAAAAGAGGTTTTTGTTGGGAATGAGTCCCTTCACAAAAAAATATCTCGGTTTTTACACAGCTATCACTGTTTGAGAGATACAAAGAGATTGTTGGACCCTATTTTTCAGGCATTTTCCATATTTATTTTCCTAAAAAATCTCATGGACAACAGTTGACAAGCCACCTCATCAATTTGAATTGGAGATCAGATTGGATCTTCTCCTTGATTATTTGAAACAAGAAACTAAATATAGATGAGGAGGTTTTCATATCCATTTCTTTTGGATCTTGATAATTATATATTGTTCTATATAAACTCTGTAGAAGGAGAAGTTTGGGGTGGAAAAATGGGAGATCCAGAGGACTTATTTTGAAACTCCTTGTAAGACATCATTGTTCTATTTGAAACTTCATAGCAAAGGCATATGGATGGTTAGACACTCTTTTCTACTCTGTTTTTCTTTCTTCATTCTTGATTTCATTATTCAGACTGCAATGCATTTTTTTCTTGATTGTTAATTAATACAGTAAAGAATTTGTTGTGGAAATTATTTTCAAGTTTTGATTTCAAGATGATGGTCTTGTTTCTTTATGATATCATGAGACAAGAATTTATTTGAAGTTGACAAATTGAAGGCTTCATCCTCTCTTTTGCTTATTGGTCTAATCTATCTATGTGACTACCTTTTAATCAGTCAAAGGGATATACTATGTTCTGATTTTTATTTTCATGTTATGTTATAACCTTGAGCCAATTTTCAACCACCTTATTCAAAAAACCAAATCACAAAAAACTTCAAAACACTTTATAATAAACCGATGATGCCCTAGCTTGCCCTCTCACAGTCAAGTGCAACTTTAGGGACTAACATGAGGCAAGGGGAGGGTTAGGAGGAAAAGAGTTGAGAATATCAAAGCTATTTTTGAGATCAAGAGTTTTGGAGGGGATAGAGGGTCTCGAGGGGAAGGAATTCCTACCAGATATTCATTTGTATATTATTTTGGTGAAGCCCTCCTCGTCTTTTTCAGGTTTGGGTTTGGAGATTTTTGGGGGGTGAGAAAGGGGTAATATCGAAAGAGATGTCTATGCTCATGACAATTCCTATATCGAAGGGGGTCAATTCATAGTCAAGGGTTTGAATCCAGTCAGAATCTTGATAACTCAGACAGATGGATTCAAGGATGGGGATGGAAGCATTCATGTATATGCAGATTTGAGTATAGGTAGTATAGCGACCTTGTTTGGTTGCTTTGATAGATTTGACATAGGTGCCTAGCATGTTTCCTATGCCTTCTAGGATTTCTTCGTCCCAGTATTCCTGTGGGAGGGAGTAGAGGTGAACCCAGACTAGGGAATGGGTGAAATCATCATTGTTAGGATTAAATTTCTCCATCCAATAGCAGAGGTGCAAGCCTGTCGAATGAAAGAAGTATGGTCCATTTTCAAAAATCATTTCCCTATCCTTTTGATATTGAAAAATTGTAGTAAAAAAACCCTTCGATCTAAGTTTGAGTTCAAAGTGACTAGTAGGTTTCCAATGAGATTTGATCCAAGCAATTTGATCTCTCTTAGTTGGCCAAATTCCCAAAAACATACAAATGATCATGTGGTCCTTCATGAACTGTACATAGGTGTTGACTCGGTTCAAGCAAATTTCATACTTGGGTGTTATTGTTGTCTTCAAAATGCATTGGCCAAGTCTCCATTTTTGCAATTCACCTTGTTGCCGAGAAGAATCAATCATGGGTTCTTCATCAGAAGGGTCTATTGCTACAGTGTTTCCAATGTGCACAGGAACAAGAATGGGGAGATATTTCAAAGGAGATCTGGATGCATTTTCATTAAGTGTGGTAGAATGAGGAGAGGGGCCTGAACCCCCCCCCCCCCCCCCCCCCCCCCCCCCCGAGGGATTCATTTTGGAAAGCATAGCTAAAACAAAATGAAGTGGAGCGCCAAAACCCTAGCAGAGCAGTTCTATGCTATAACCTTTTATCAGTGAAAGTTCATACTATGAAATTTTCAGGAGTTTAAGAAGTCATATAGAGCACTATAGGCTAAAATTTCAAACTCAGAAGGGTTCAAAGTTTAGATATATATCAGGACAATGGTTATCCATCCAAACATACTCCAAATTAAGGGTTTGAAAGGTAAGTAACTTACAATTGGCATAACTTTTTATTGGAAGATATATTTTTGATGATTCAAAACTTATGATAAAAAGGAAAAAGAGGAGAATTATTATTTTCTCACATGGATCCAAAGATTCCTCCAAAATTTATTTCACCAACTAAACCTCTAGAGAGCTCAACCATGAATCAAGAATAAAGAGAAGAAAATTTTCACTAGATTGCAAAGGTGGAAAAGAAGATGGATGACAATAGGAAAGATATGGAAAATAAGATGGATGAAAATAGGAAAGAGGTGGAAGATAATATGGAAGAGACAATGAATCAAAATTGGGAACATATGGAAAAGAAGATGAATGAAAATAGTGCACATATGGAAAATAAGATGGATGAAAATATGTATCAAATGGAAAATGAAATGCAAAATTTCATGAAGTCCATAGACGTCGTGTTCTTACAAAGGAGCCCTAAAAGGGATATGGAGATCCAAGGAAATCATGAAAATAAGGAGAAAAATGGTGTTGAGACTCCATCACATATGGGGTGTATTTTATCACAATTGGAGAGCACAAATACTGAATCTTAAAATCATGATTATTCATCACTTCAAGATCCACATCATCAAGGATTCAAGTTAGCACCAAGAAACTACTTCATTCTGAAGATCAATATGAGGAAGTTTGATGGTAAAGATCCTATAACATGGATATTCCAAATGGTGCAATACTTTGATCTACACCAAAGTGCCAAGCTTACAAAAGGTACCTATTGCATCCTTGTATTTAGAAAATGATTAATTTGTTTGGTATCAATGACTTTGTGAAAGAAAAATGAATTCTATTATCTCTTGGTCCTGTTTTTCTAATTAATTGATATCACATTATGGGGATATTAAGAGAAACACATTCTTTAGTCAATTGATAAATATTCGGCAAAAAGGTCCAATTACAAAACACACATTCAACAATTCCAAAAGCTTAGTTTCAAGTTAAAGAACATTCCTGAGGATAATTTCTTAGATCTCTTTATGGGCACTTTAAAGGAGAACATTCAACATGAGGTGTGTCTCTTAGAACCTAAATCCCTAGAGAAAGCTTTCATTATAGCAAGGAAAGTGGAAAACAAAAATATGGCTACTAGAAGGGTGGCCCCTAATAACTATAGAGAGAATCATGTTTCCTCTCCTAACCTCAATCAACTGACAAGGTTGACACCTCAACAAATGTATGAAAGAAGAACAAAAAGACTATCTTTCAATTGTGACAACAAGTACAGTAAGGGGCATAAATAAGATAGTTCCAATTAGTTCTCAGAGCCATTCACAAACAAGATATCCAACTATGTATGGAATATCTTCCCAGACCACCTAGCTTGGCAGATTCAGAAAGAAAGGAACACAAAATTATTCAAGGACAAACCTCTTTCCCTATTGAACCAATGAGAGTTGCTAGAAAGGAACTTAAGAGAATCCCTCTATGTGTATACCTAGTTATTTGATGATGTTTCTCAAACACAAACCCTTCCTAGTTAGAGTGAGTGCCCCCACCCCCCGCCCCCCCCTCGCCATGTCCCCCCAACTCTTGGTTCCCACCCCCTACAAGCATAATCAAGATAAACTCTGATAAAGATTCTAATGAAAATCCTAGGCCAGTGAGAATTGAAGGATATTTTAGATAGTCAAAAGGAAAACTTCTTCTCCTTTACTTTAGCTTTAGAGGTATTGACACCAATAAGTCTACTAAGTTGCAAGCTATTGAAGAGAGTATTATCCTTACCAAGAAACATAATTGGTCCAATATTCTCATTGAATGAGAGACCCTAATTATCATTGAAGCTTTGAGCAAGATCTGCAAAGGTGTAAATCTGGAGAATGTCTCGAAGCATTGGAAATTCACTAGTTCCTCAACAAAAATTCTCCACCCAAGCAACAATATGTAGATTGCCTCCCTAAGGCATGGCATGTCCATTGTGAAGCAAACAAAATCACTAAAAGAATGGCTAATGAAAGCTTTGGACTCTCCAATGACGACATTGAACTCACCTAATTTAGTATAACCAATAGAGATATGCTTCATGAATGCACCCTCATAGTTTTGTGGGACATGGATTCTTTTTTAGAAAACAAGTTGGAGACTACAACCTCGAATAGGGTGACATGCATAGATGAGGTCATCTCTAATGGAAACATATGTGACCCTCGTAGGCAACCTTCTTGCATAGATAGTATATGTAATAAAAGCCACAACATGCTTGTCATTCAGAGGATTGATGGTCATATACACCTTGGTCCTTTTGATGATTGAGGTTCTTCCCTCCCGCAACTATAAGAAACATTCACCTAACTCTATTATCATGTTTTCTCCACATTTTTCATGTCCTCCAGATCATTGGAAGATCACCTCACCATGGAAATATTTTTCCTGCGAGGCTTAAAGGTAACCTTGATGCCACTCTTAGTTTTTTGTTTGCATTTCTAGTTCTTTTTGTCTATGGGATCATTAGGCCTCTACACCACCATCTCCCTCCTTCAAGGCCTGCTTCTTCCTTTTCATTCTCACCTTCCTTTTAAGAGCCTCTATGGATAGTCGTGTTCCCATTCTAGTTTGGGAGATCCCTAAGCTACAGAATGCCCAAAATCTTGAGGAGAAGGGCACTCAAAATCCCTAAAATCCTAATGATAGAAGCATTGTAAATCCCCCCTGACTAGGCATAGTCAATGGCACCCACAGAGTGTTTGGATGACCTAGAAAGAACAAGGACATTGTCTTTAAGACTATATACCTTGATTTCATAAAGTGGAGGTTCATGTGATCAGTTACATGCCTTGTTTACTCAAGCATTTTGTGAATTTTTGTATTTTACTTCTTTGAAATAAAAACATATCTTCTTACTAATAAAAAAAAGGGTTCTCTTTTTGGCATTGTAAGCTATCTGCATATGTTAATAAAGAGACCAATGTTAGCTAGCATGTTTAGTTGTGGACTATTATATCCTTTTCCAATTATCTTCGTGTTTGTGGGCATGATCATTCTAACTTGTGGACTATTATCTTATTATGGTGTTTATTCTCACTTATCTTATGCTTGCTAACATCTAATATGAAACATGGAGCTTCTTGGTAACTTGTGGACTATTCTCAAGTGCTCATAATCTCTAATTGTGCATGCATTTTAGTTGGTGGACTACACTCCATGTTAGATAAGTCTGATTGCATCTCATCCCATATTGGTTACTATTTTGTTTTGTGTAGGGAAATATTATTTGCACTTGGATCATTTCACTCTAGGAGGGAGTTGGGATGTTCTAGTTCAACTTCATTTATGATAATAGTGGAGAAATATTCTCCCTATTTGTGGTTGTGTTTCCAAACCTTAATCTCATGCTTTTTTAATTAGGATTTAATTAGTTGCATATTTAATGTGCTACGTTTCATTCCCTCATTCAACCCGTCTTAATTTACATTTCTTAATTTTCCATTCATTAAGTTAGATTAGAATAGATAGATTAGCGAGAATAACCAAATATATTATCTTGCATACAAAAACCAAGCCATAAACGAAGGGTTTGCCATTTCAATGGATAAAGGTGTAATTAGATACTTTTGCTAGGTAAGCCTTTGTGGTTGACAAGGGTCATTTTCCCATGTCAACAGTAGCCAAACCATATCTCCCACCTTGAATTGATGAGATACTTTATGTTGATCATCCCTCTCAAAATTTAATTACATTTTCCCGGCTCCAAAATGTCCCACAACTATGGAATTATGGGTTTCTCTTACTAGCACAATTATACACTTTCTAATCAATATACACTACTTATCATCCTTGTATAATAATACATCTCTCGAATGGTAGTTAGGCTTCTTCTCTCCTTATTGGAAACACTAGCACAATTGAATGAAATCCCTAGTCATCTTCATATCGGATCTTCAAATTATCAAGTGGAAAATGGTATCTACATAATGGTCATGATAACAATATTTGACCTAGGTGGTCTTGATAAGAAATCAATAATCACATATTCAACTCCCTTCTTGTGCTTGATGGTTAGATTAAATCGTTGAAAACTATTGCATCTTAGTTTAAGTTTGCAAAACCTGCAATAACTTGTAGCATTTTTGGATCATTGTTTCATTCCCTAAGATGAAATATCTTGAATTGTTAATTGTTTGATTTAGGGCTAACATCTCCTTGTCATAAGTAGGATACTTTGACCCCACTCCATTGAAGGTTTTTGAATGAGAGGTAATTGGTCTTCACTCTTGCATTAGGATAATCACCATGGCATACCCTGATGCATTATCCTCAATGTCAAAAGTCTTTTGTGTATTTGAATGTCCTAACGTAGGTGCTTAACAAAAAATTAACTTTAGAATGCTGGAGGATTTATCTTGCTCCTTTATCCAAATAAATTTACTCAATGTTTTCATCAATGTATGTAATGTTGTAACAATCATCAAGAATATTTGAATGAATTTTGCATAATTAATATTGAAAAGAAACTACACAAGTTCTTACTTCTGTATGGTTCAAGGGCCTTGGCCACTTTTGAATGGTGTGCACTTTTGTTTGATTTATCCTTAATCAATCTATGCCAACCATGAATCCAAGAATAGTAACTGTCTATAAAAATCACACTTCTTCATATTCAGTTACAACCTTTTGTCATCAAGATTCTCCAACTCTTGCCTCAGATGTCCTAAGTTCTCCTCCCAAGTCTTATCGTAGACAAATATATTATTCAAATACATAACTACACAAGAATCAATGAAGGGTCTAAGAATTTCATTCATCGTCCTCGTGAATGTGGTTGGTGCATTAGTAAGCCCAAATGATGCTAACAACCACTCAAATAACTCTTGGTTTCTCTTATGATTTGTCTTCCAAGTGTCCTCCTCTTTAATTCTCACACAATGGTATCCAAATTCAAGATCCAGCTTGGATAGATACTTTTCTCCTTGTATTTGGTCTAGTTGTTATAGCTATATTTTCCACCCTGGGGGAACATAGAGAACCCATCCAAATTGTCAATTTGAACCACGTCTTTTTCCCTTTCAATTGACTAATTTTGAAGGGTGTCACTAGTCACCTAATTGACAACCCTTGACTAGTCGGCAATTGAGCTACTTATGACCTGCGACATTGTCGAAAAAATAGTTTTTGACACGCTCAAGGAAATCAGTGATCTCGCCAAGCAACCTCATAAAATCAGTTAGATTTCAAGTTTTCCATGAGATGAGCATGAGTTGAGACACCTATAAGACTCACCCTAAACCTATTTCACTAATATATATAGAAAGGCTTGGACAAGGGAAGAGGAGGAATAATTGAAAGCAAGTATATGCTATGAAAATTTCAAAAGAGTGAGGCAAAAGGAAGAGTTGAAGCAAGATCCAAGGAGGGCCGCATCATGACTCAAAGTATGATTACATTGATGTAATTGTCCTTTATTTGATTTATGAATATAGATTTATGTGTTTTCCCCTTCCCAAATCTATTGTATTCAGTTTTTCATGGTAGATCTAATCTTGCCTTGTGTAGATTAGATTAGATCTAGAATATATTTGAATTTCTTGATAGTTGAAAGGGTTTGTAGATTGGTATTTGTTTGTCACTTGTGTGCAAGAAGCAAATTGAAAGAGCTAGAGATGGATCTCTGGAGTTGCCTCGTTCAGATACATAAGGAAAATCATCGGTCAATAAGGTATGCCTCTCTTCTCTCTAGTGTAAAAGGAAAGAAATCTAATTAGATATGGAGAAATCCCATAGTGATATATCCTTCTATCTCTCTTGAATCAAGGGTAGATCCAAGGGAGAACCCACCTATTCGTAGGAGGGAAATCTCTGTTAACAGAAATGGTGACTCCAATGAGGAAGAATCTTTGATTCTTCTCTAGTTCAGAAACCCTTGTTTATTTTCCTATGTCCTATGTTTCCGAGTCAGTTATTGTCTTCCCCATCACCCTCTCAAAGAGTAGATCTTCCATATTTGACTGCTCTAGGCCAGATCCAAGTATTTTTTCAAAACTTTTTGGTGCGTCACTTTTCTATTGTTAGAGACTGAGAAAAAGTGTTGTTAGTTGCAGTATTGTTGACCATCGACCATGTCGCCAGTTGCAGTACTACTGACCTGTTGATATTATGGTAGATGTGGGAGTTATTTACCTCCACGTGTAAACCTGACGAGAATAAAATATTTCGGGAAGAAAGAAGAAACCCTGATTAGTTGGCTAATAACCCTAGAAGACAAGTCGACTCAAGAGGATAATTTGTATTAGGTTATTAGCCTCCAAGAAAAGAATTTGGCTAAAGAAAATATTATATACTAAGTAAATAGGCACCTAGAATGAGAAGTCGGCCCAGGCAGTTTGCCTGTTTTAGTATAAATACAGGAGGCTAGTCTTCATTCTAACAAGCATTCTCATAACTGCAGAAGCATCACTTGTGTGCACTGCAGTTGGCTAGTTTGTGCGCAAGTTTGGAGAGTTGTCGTTGCAGCTGTTGCAGCTAGCAGATTTCATTTTGGCCTGGACTCTCTCTTGGTTATGGTTTGGAATCTCTGATCAACTCTTGTTACTCTTGTTCGGTGCGCTATCTTGTTTGGCTATCTAGCCTAGGGTTTGCTTCCAGAATGATTTTATGTCAAGGTTAAGGTGCTTGGGGGTGGCTTCGGCCTATGGTTGGGTGATAATAGTGATATTGTCTATGGTTAAACGAGCACATCCATTATATTCTAACAGGTTATGGGCCCATGCCTCCTTCATTCAATCTAACCACTGGAAGGGAGCATAGCCATAAGGATATTAAGCTCGTTGAAGAATTGTCGCTAGGGTTTCTAGCAGAAGCAGTTACTAAAGCACTGTCGTTGGGTTACTAGCAGGTGTAGTTGCAGAAATACTAATCCTCTTGTTGAGGCACCTTAAGTGGAGGGATTGACCTAATTTCTAGATAGACTAGTGCACCCTAGCCTAAAGCATCTCCTCGTACTCTCAGCAAGCCAAGACGTCATGTTTGAGTTTTTGGTCAAATCTAGGGTTGACCAAGTCAAAGCAACCATGACTTACTCTATGAAGTCAGAAAACAAGTTAGATGGGGCTTATAACTTCAAAGCATGGAAGACAAGGATTGACCTCATCCTTGCCAAGAATAAAGTCTTGGATATCATGAAAGGAAAGATTGTGGAACCAAAGTTTGAAGAAGGAAAAGAGAAGGAATCGCACGTTGCAATTAGGTAGAAGTTCAGAGATAGTGACATCAATGCCATGAGTATCATAGTGGACTCTATAAAAGACCACTTGATACCCTACATCTCCCATATTGACTCATCTAAGAAGATGTATGATGCCCTAACAAACCTCTTCTCAGTCAGAAAAATTGGACAAGTAATGAGTCTGAAGAATGAGCTCTGTGACATAAAGATGAATGATGATGACAGCATAACATCATACTTTGTGAGATTCTCTCAGTTAAGAGATCAACTACAAGCTATTGAAGAGATCATTTCAGAAAAGGAATTGGTAAACATAGTACTCAATGGTCTTATCAAGACATGGGATGCATTTTCCGCAAGCATGAACACAAGGAAGGAGCATCCTACATTTGAAGAACTTTGAACTTGATGTGCACAAGAAGAATCAAGAATCAATGCAAACGAGAAACTCCAAAAGAAGTACGATGATCAAGCCTTCACAGCAAGACTCAAGGATTTCAGGAATAAAAAGAAGTTTGGCTCCGGAAAGAAACCAAATCAAGAGAAAGTTATGTCAAGAATACAATGCTTCTATTGTCGAAAGTATGGTCACTACAAGAATCATTGTCCTGAGTTAAAGAAAAGGAAGGAAACACACGAAGCATCAGTTGTCGAAGAAAGGGAACCCTCAAAGAAATCCAGGTAGGACAAAACAAACTTCTTCTTCTAAGACAAGGTAACAATACTCTTCATAGTTATTGTACATACCATGTTTTGCATATCTATTTCCTAGAAGATAATATGTTCCAAGAGAAACTATACCTATGGAAGAACAACAAGATAAGGATTGCTATCACTATGACTACAAGTTTGACAATACACATGAAAGGATGAAGTACATCAACAACCCCTGGTAACAATTCATGTGGAAGTTATTACATAAGTAACAACTGCAAGATAAGTCGAAATCAGAATCAATCTTGAATAAAACTAGAAGAAGTAAAAGACAGAAAGAAGTCAGCAATCAAGAGGAAATTGGAAAAAGACTTGTGACACTTTGCATAAGGCAATAAGGATGCAGATGGAAGCATGGGCTCTATTAGTTGGAGGGATTTTATTACAGAATTCCAAAAGATGAGCCTGCACTCATGCATGAAGCAAGGATTAGGAGGGAGTTAATCCTAAATAATATGATCCACTGAAGATGATGAAGTATCTATCCATGTTCCCATCAATGGTAGCAACCATAAAGAGCAGCACGTGTTCAGTTTGACTTTAGAAGTAGTCTTCTTCGAAAAGAAGCCTTAAAAGTGTCCCTAGTTGTCCATCCACATCCATGATCCTATGATGAAAGAAAGAAGTTGGAATCTTCAGGAAATGGAATCTATGGAAAACTCCATGAGCCTAAGAGCTAAAGAAAAACATGAGGAAGAACATGAATATCCCAAGAGAGAAGGAAAATACAGAACAACTAGTCATTGTATCAAGAATCACAAGACTACCAACCTGATATGAAAGCAATCAAACAGAGGAACTGAAAGTTGTGATGAATAACAGTGTATGGAAGACTTATGAATGTAAGCATTGTGAGATCCAGAACTAGAGGTTCTCCTAGATGGAGGGAGAAGACTATGATGATTACTTGTTCCAGTAAACGAGACATACCTCTACATGAGCCAGTATATCGTCCACAATATCCATGGGTTGGAATTTACATGTATAGCAACCTCAAGGCTTTGAGGTATACTAGAAAAAAGTGCCACATGGATATGTTCCAGCTTGAGCCCTGCCATGATGTTATGAGCTAGCAGGAAAAAAAAAGAGTTGAATTCAACTATGATATACTGTAATGATCAAAGCTATACAAAGCATTCAGAAAACCAGTGTTCCAGAAAGACCGAAGTACAAGCATTACACTCTCTGTGATGAAGTCCAGAAAGGAGAAAGTGGTTCTCCAATATATATCTCCACAGATGAGCAGATATTTTGGTAAAGCCTCTGTCCAAAATGAAAGGGTTTGCATACTCAAGCTGGAGCTCGTGGAGATGACTTCCTTATTAAAAAAGGAAGAGATGACTCCCTGGTTGGGAGGGAGCACTAATGTGTTATTGACTTATGGATAGTCATTTTTCAAGTTTGAAAAATGGTCCAAGATGAGAAGTTCCTTTCCAGTTCAGAAAGTGGTTTTAGATTTCTGACAAACATGCATTTTCCAGTTCGGAAAATGGTCCAGATCAAACGGTCATTTTTGTAATGAAAATGGTTCGATGGATTGTTGATGTACCATATACAGTGATTTATCTTGTGGTTAACATGGGGAATGGTCTAGGATAGTCTCTCTTCTTGACGGTCACTCTCAGTAATGGTCAAGAAGACTGGTCTGCCTCGCCAGACAGTCATTCTTTCAAAGCTCACAGTTGTGAGCAGTTTCGAAGAATGGTTTGTTTTGGAGGTTGGTGTAGGACAATCATTTCCTTAGAAAATGGTCTGGACAGTCATTCCCTAGGGAAGATTCATTCTCTCTAGATTGCACTTTGTTTAGTGTCGGAGGAATGGCCCAGATAGGTGAATGGTTCAGGTTCAGCAATCAGGGACAAGCATTCCCTAGGTTAGACTCATTCTCTCCAAGTTGCACTTTGTTTAGTGTCGGAGGAATGGCCCGGATAGGGAATGGTCCAAGCTCAGAAATCAGAACAATTATTCTTCCTTGCTTGAGAAGAATAGTCCAGATAGCTCATCATTGATGTTTTACCTTCTGAGGGAAAATGCTCTTCCAGATGTCACAGATGTGAGTGGAAGCATGGCCCAAATGATTCAGTTTATATATCATAACAAAGTTTTTTTGTGCAGGTTGATGATATGATTGTTATGGAGACTGTATGTCATCGAACAGTAGATGTATACTACTGTAGTGGATGTGTTCCACTAATTGTGACTATATGTCACTGATCAAGTATCTATGTGCTACTTGGTGTGGTAGTGTACCACTGGATTGTAGTTGTGTACTACTATGGATAGACACAGTTGTTTTCTATTGAATGACATTGTTCTAATCGCCTTGAAGACTACTAGTAGTGTTGGAAGCGATTATCATCTAGATGGATGATCAATGGACAGAGATTTCCCAAACAGACAATGGTTCAAAACATTTATTCTTCTAGGACATATGTCCAGATTAGAAGAATGGCTCTTGTGTCACTCTGTGGAGTGAGTGACTTATCCAGCATCATGTCTGATTACTCAAATGGAGTATGGTTCCGAGAGATGATGCAATTGATGACACTGATAGTGATGATGGTGCTCATGATCTAATCATGAGATAGTCTAGATGACTATGTTGATGCTACCAGGTGAATGGTATGTTTGTGCTCAAGACCATTACCTTCAAATACCTCCCTAGCTAGGAGGGAGTGTTGATATTGTGGTAGTTGCGGGAGGTATTTACCTCCATGTGTAAACCTGACGAGAATAGAATATTTTGGGAAGAAAGAAGAAACCCTAATTAGTTGGCTAATAACCCTAGAAGACAAGTCATCTCAAGAGGATAATTTGTATTAGGTTATTAGCCTCCAAGAGAAGAAGTCGGCTAAAGGAAATATTATACACTAAGTAAATAGGCACCCAGAATGAGAAGTCGGCCCAGGCAATTTGCCAGTTTTAGTACAGGAGGTCAGTCTTCATTCTGGCAGGCATTCTTAGAACTGCAGAAGCAGCACTTGTGCGCACTGTAGTTGGCCAGTTTGTGCGCAAGTTTGAAGGAGAGATGTCATTGTAGCTGCTACAACTAACAGATTTCAGTTTTGGCCTGGACTCTCTCTTGGTTATGGTTTGGACTCTCTGATCAGCTCTTGTTACTCCTGTTTGGTGTGCTATCCTTGGAGAGAGGTGCATTATCTTGTTTGGCTATCTAGCCTAGGGTTTACTTCCGGAATGATTCTATGTCAAGGTTAAGGTGCTCGGGGGTGGCTTCGGTCTATGGTTGGGTGACAATAGTGATATTGTCTACAGTTAAATGAGCACATCCATTATATTCTAACATGACCCATGATAGGGAAAAAAAATTACAACCCACGACAGGGATTTTTTTTTGCAAATTTCATAAGTTTTACTAGTAGTGTCGCTAGTTGTAGACTGAAAACCCGTGACCATGTCTCCATTCAAGTGAAGGCAACCTCTGACACCCCCTATAGGGTCCACAAAAAAAGGCATGTACGGTGCAAAAATAATCCGTTTTTCAAGAAAACAATTCTTAGTTTTTTCCTGTGAAGCCCAGGGTCCCTATTCTTGGGCAAGAGAACCTTTAGAAATTAGTTTTGGTAGGAATTTTTCATTATTCTTTGCATGGTATAAAAAAGAGAAAAAATTGCATTTTGTGATCATCCTGTTTGGATCATTTTAGGACCTTTTTTCATAATCACATTAGAGTGTTGCTTGTGAATTTCGAGGTCTTGAATTGTCTTTTGGAGTGATTGATAGTCCCATTTGGATTTAAGTGATTGTTATCTTATTTTAATTTGAGAAAATGAAGCCTCTTGTTCCTTTCCTTCTATAGTTTTCATTGAAGAAGAAAAGTTTTATTTCTTGCATTTTCATTCATTGTCTTGCTTCGAATTGGAAAAGAGTTTGAACATCTTTGAAGTTACATTTGTTACCTTGGGTAATAAAAAACCATAAGAAAAAGAACACTTAATTAAAAACTATTAGACTCTTTTTCTTTCTAGAAAAGCAACATAGCATAGGATTTTAGGGCCTTGGTGTAGGATTGGAGAGTAAATTCTCCAAGGCCACCTAAACCAAACATAGAATTCATTCATGAGTGTAAAATCCATTTTTGCAACAAGTGAGTTGGGAAGCTCCTCTAACAGAGGAGTCAAGCAGTAGGTTGAATTGGAACAAGTGGAGGGATACCCCTCTCTACTTGTCTTGGTGTTTGTTGAACTACTTGGACTATTAGGCTAACAGGGGTTTTGAAAGTTCCCACACTTCTCTGGGAGGAAGCACTTCTTGAAGTTTCGAGATTTATTACCCTACCCATGCACGTGGTTCAACCTACGACTGTCTACTTAGCCATTATGTTGTGAAGTGGTAAACTTAGTGGCTTTTCCTAGGTACCTACTTAGGTGACTGCAAGTGGGAAGTACTAGCGGTACCTGGGAGAGACGTCAAACCTCTACGTTAGTCCCCCGAAGGATGCATGTCTCCACGAAGGTACTTGCATTGGTAAGGGTTGTTGCATCGGGTTACCATAACTTTTCCTCACACCTTCGCTAGCCAATGTTTTGGGGACTTGATTTCCCCCAGAGGGTTGGTTTTCAAAAGGCTCATCTCTATCCACTTGTTTCTTTTTGTTGGCTTAGATTTGTTAGGGGTGTGCTTTGTGGTGAATTTTATGTCTAGTTGGCCATAGGTTATTGTTTTATTCTTGGTTAAAACAAAGTTTCTACTGTGGTTGATCAACATCTTTTCTGGTATCAGAGACCCTTTACTCATTCGACTGAATAGACCTCTTGGTGTTTCTTTTTCTTACCTTATTAATCCTTATACCATGGAAAGCATTAATGGGTCATCCAACAAGGGAGGACCGGCTTGTACATCCCCAACTGTGTTGGGAGAAGTCATGATGACCACCTCCTTGCCACTGCTTAGTGGGACTGGTACTACCATATATATGCCTTTGGCATCCATTCATTCCATCTTATGATATGTTTGCAGTCACATCCTTTCTATCCTTGAGCACACCTAATTTGAGTATGCTCGTTGTGTCATCGCAATTGTCTGCATATGGATTTGTTTCTAGCGGGGGTCAAGGACTTGGTATTACCACAGCAAGTGGATTTCCATCTATTTTTGGTGACCCTATAGGTATCCTAGAAATACCAAATGGTGGTTTTCCTTTTGGTTGGAATTTTAACCCTGGGTTTGGTCGTACCCCTAGTGTTTTTCCTAATGTTGGGGGCAATTATGTCTCTGGGGGCACCAATATCCCCAAGGGAAGTTGTCTCGGGGGATCAGTGCTGCCATATCCCACCAACACTCCCTTTGCACCTATAACTAGTCATATGCCAGGAAATTCTTACATAAACTCCAACCAAGGGACCCCTGCCAAAGGGGACCCTTGCGCTTTTCCTTTATTTGGAAACGTTTTTACCCATTTGATGGCCATCTTGAATATTCCTAGATTGTTTGTGGGTACACCGGTTTGGTTAATGAACATTCTGCATGTTCGAAATACTCCTGAAAATTCTTTGTCGATGAAATCTATTTCTCCTCCTTCCTCTTCCAGTGAAAGTCCATCTCCTAGTAACCAAAATTCTAAAAGGAATAAAAAGAGGAAGCAAAAGAAGAATCAAAAACAAAGGGAGAAGTCACCAACCACTGTAAGTCATGCTGGAGACATGTCACCATTCACTGTTATTCATATTGGAGACAAGCAAACAACCACTACAAGTCATGTTGGGAGAAATACACTAGTCACTGCAAGTCATACTGATTATAAGAAACCAACCACTGCAAGTCATGTTGGGGGCAAGCAACTAGTCATTGCAAGTCATTTTGGGGGCACTAATACTACTGATAAATCTCTACGAGCAAGATGCGAGCCTAAATTCCCTTGTACAATTTTGAAGGAAGATCATCTTACTCACCTATGTCATGTCATTCCAAAGATCACTAAAGTGTTTCCCAATTTTGAAGGCTCTTCTACTCCAGAACCACCTTTGGTTCCTCGACAACCTACTCAACCATTGGTTGATGAAGCAGTCTCACCGATGCAATCTTCGGTTGATCCCGATCCTCTTTCAGAGAGTGATGTGTCTACCACACGTGTTTTTTTTATTGTTAGTTCAAAACCTCTTGAACAAGGGGGCATCCCACTCACCTCGAGCATGCTCCCTCCAAGTTCTCAGAGTGTTTCCTTTGATTGGAACATTCTTGTTGAGCCTCACCTTCCTTCTTTGTTGCCTTTTCAAATATAGGTTGAATCTTTTTCAAAAACCATCCACTAATGTATAGTAGATGAAGGAGCCTCTGTAAGAATTTTATCCTCCTCGACTTGTCAAGTTATAGGTTCTCCCCAATGGTTGTCAACTCCTAGTCAATTGTTGGCTTTTGATAGAAGACCTAATGAATCTTTGGGGATTCTTCCTTGTTTCCCTATCATGTTAGGTGGGAAGACTCTTATGGTTGATATGATAGTGGTGAATGGATCATTAGACTTCAATATGCTTCTTGGGCATGATTATGTATATGCTATGAATGACATGGTGTCTATGCTTTTTCGAGTGATGTGTTTTCCTCATAATGGAAGCATTGTCACCATCTATCAACTTTCATTGATAATCACCATCATTCTTCGCCATTAGACCATGCTACTCCATCCTATGTTCCTAGTATTCAAGTGGACACTACCCCGCCACGGGTGAATTATGTGGCATCATATCTTAAGGGTTCAGTTGCTTCTGAGAAAGAGCTTTCACACTCATTTTTTATTTTTGGGACATGGTCCCGACAATTGATTAGGGGATCTTGTCGGTATCTGTTGACACCGGTTAGAAACTCCATCCTAATATGGAATATGATCAACCTACTCCACCCATTTGGGTTTTTGACTCTACTCATTCACATGACTCCCTCGATTATGAGTTGCCTTCATATGAGGCCATCTTGGAGGTCATGGATTTAATCAATAAGCCAAAGAAAGATGTGACACGTCGATCATCTATTCTTCCTTATTTTGAACAGAAAAGGGTCAATACGATGCATTTTGTTTCAAGATAGGGAACATGTTTTGGGGCATCTAGTGAAATGTTGTGTTTTGACCATTTTGAGCCTCATATATCTTTTTCAGAACTTTCCATCGAATTCTTTTCTCTCAATAAAACCAAAGATCAATGTTTTGTACCTTACTTGTGTCTCGATGAGCATCATCAAGGATATGCAATAACTCATGAAACTACTCACTTGATCCTATATGGTGTGGCCCCAACCATGGGGCCTCCACTTAGTGAACCTGTGACATAGCACATGTGTTCATGGGATATTAAATAATACCCCTAATTTCACTTGATATTGAAATATACTTCTTAAAATCCTTTTGTTGAACTCTCTTTCAATACATATTTCTAATAAAAAACCTATTTTTACTTGATATTCCATATTTTTTTCTAAATGCCCCTTCTTATACCGCCAAATACCTATAAACCACCCCATACCCCACACCC
>ML812517.1:48829-78766 GCA_009831015.1 Picea engelmannii
CATAATTTAAAAACCCCCTTTATGAAGGAATGCGATAAGATATCGATCAACAAAGTGAATCCCCAATGGCCCCGGCATAGTGTGCCACATGGCGCCAACAACGACCCTTGAGTTCATCAGTGACAATAAGGATCCTTGGCTTGAGCCTACCATTGGGATCTACTTTGCATAAGCCATTTGGTGCGTAATTCTTTGTACCATGTTGTATTTTTTTTTAAATTGTTTCTAAAGTTTTGGATATGAGTTATCATTGGAGATTTTTATTGGACTTATTAATTTTTGTACTAGTGTCATTGATCAAAACTTTGGAGACATTTTATTTAGTACTTTTTGGCAACATCCATCAAACTTGAGGTATGTGTTTCAAACTAATATATAGAGATAGGTCCCCCCCCCGACACCCTCTTGCATTATTAACCATCCATTATGTTGTCACAAAGCCTTAGGTTTGACCCCATCAAGTTGCAACAATTAGCCATTCTCTTTTTGAACATCGTAACTTTCACGGTAATGCCTACCCTCCATGGGTACAGCAGTTAGCACCCTGATTTCCATCTGGTGCTCATGTTGTGACTATTTGTAGGCCCAAAAACCCTCCTATAGACCCGCCATGACTCAAAGTTGAGCCTCATTCATCTTTCTTTACATATATTCTAGCCAAATCATGAGGGGGTTCCCATCTTTTTTTATCTTACTTTATGGTTGCGCAAGCCTTTATTATTTATGTATTGGTACCTATTGTTGCTCTATAATTTGCTTTATTCTTTCTTATCGCCATTTATAGACACACTTGACCTATGGTCATCTGCATTCACATACCTTTGTTTTGTGACCATTATACCCATGGAAAGATCCACTGCTATGAGTGGACCTCACTTTCCAATTACCATGTTGCATCCATTATGCTTAGGTTGGCTCCACATGTTTGGATCTTTGATGCATATTCTTCATCCACTCGTTATCTCCAGACGAGCTTAATTTTAACTCTTCTTTGTGCTCATAAAAACATGAAAAAGACACCTCACGAGTATAATTTTAACTCTTTTTTGGACTCGTAAAAATTAAACGAAAAAGACATTAACGAGCACACTTTTATCTCTCTTCCACGCTCGTAAAAATATGGAGACAAAAACCAAAAAAAAATTAAAATGAAGGGGAAAGTTATAATTGATCTGTATTCTCAAAATGGCAACTGTCAATCCTGTCTCCCTTGAACATAGCACATGTTTGTGTCATTCTCTTACATTTGGGTTATAGCTTGCCTAGGAGTCGTACCATTAGCATGTCATATACTCCTCTGATTGGTTACCTTTCTAGTCCCTATGGTGAGTGCTTTAATTGCCTCATGCATTGTCACATTGTTTGATCAACGCCCTTAAGTTTATGCTACCAGGTCATCATTATGTAATGCTATATGTTCAAGGGAAGTTAAGCCTAACCTGACCATCTTTTATCTTGTTGACCATCCAAGTCAACCATCCTTGTGTTAGTTGTACTTAGTGATTTTATCTTTTCACATCATCTTTCAGTGTATGTTTCATTTTAGTTGATGGGGGATACATTAAGGCCCTCCTTCGATGGATCTCTTCCTATTAACTTCAACACACCATCTAGGAACGAGATCTAGGAACCATCTAGTACCTTGAATCTTGTAGTCCTCAGTGGCAGGCTTCCTCGCAATTGATAGTGGGTTTACCCCATTGACTCCTGATCAATTGATTCTACAAGTGTTCGAAATTATATCATTTATTTACACTTGCTATATTGTACTAGGTACCTTGAGGTCCATCTATATCATTGGTGGGTCCCCTCGCATCCGTTAACAACATACATCAATGGTCGGTAATCAAACGATTTCTACCATGATCGACAAAAGCTCATTTATTTGCATGATGTAGAATTGTACCATCGGAGTTGAGACGAATACCTTGGGCCTGGGGGAAAAACACTCATTTTTTCTACCCTTCCCAAGTTATGATGGTACATATCACTTCTACAAAATTACTTTCAAGAATATGGAAGCATTATCATTAGTGCTCAATGTCTTTCGGACATTCACTATGACATAGATCCACATTGTATTGGTTGTGGCTATGATTCATTTTGACATGGATCCACTATGTATTTTTTGTGGCCATGATCTTGCATTTCATTACATGGATCTGCAATGTATTATGGTGGTGACCATGCTTTATTTTTGTTCTGAGCATGGATATGACTACCTCGGGGAAGATCTATATATGTTTGGTTGTTGTCTAGTTGTAGGTACTCATTAGTTCCTTTCTATTCAGCTCTTTCCTTTCCCCACCTCACACTCAATAAATTATTATAATGTGTTTTGGCCATTCATTCCTCTACTGACCTCACACATTGGGGGCATCTATTATAGCTATATTTTCCACCCTGGGGACACATAGAGAACCCATCCAAAATGTCAAGTTGAACCACATATTTTCCCTTTGCAATTGACCAATTTTGAGGGGTGTCGCTAGTCACCTAAATGACAACCCCCGACTAGTTGCTAGTTGAGTTACTTATGACCCATGACACTGTCAGAAAAACTATTTTTTACACACCTGAGGAAATTGGCGACATGCTGAGTTGTGATCTCACCAAGCGGCCTCGTAAATTCAATAAAATTTCGAGTTCTCCATGAGATGAGCATGAGTTGAGACACCTATAAGACTCACCCTAAACCTCTTTCACTAATCTATATCGAGAGGCTTGGTTAAGGGAAGAGGAGGAAGAATTGAAAGCAAGCATATGCTGGAAAATTTTCAAAAGAGTGAGGGAAAAAGGAAGAGTTGAAGTAAGAGCTAAGGAGGACCGCATCATGACTCAAGGTATGATTACATTGATGTACTTTTCCTTTATTTGATTTATGAATATAGATCTATGTGTTTTCCCCTTCCCAAATCTGTTGTATTCAGTTTTGCATGGTAGATTTAATCTTGCCTTGGGAACATTAGATTAGATCTAGAATATATTTGAATTTCCTAACACTTGAAAGGTTTTGTAGATTGGTATTTGTTTGTCACTTGTGTGCAGGAAGCAGATTGTAGGAGTTGAAGCTGGATCTCTAGAGTTGCATCAACGGGATACATAAGGACAATTGTCAGTCAATAAGGTATGTCTCTCTTCCCTCTAATGTAAAAGGAAATAAATATGATTAGATCTGGGGAAACCCCATAGTGATCTATCCTTTTGTTCATCTTGGATCAAGGGAAGATCCAAGGGAGAACCCATCTATTCGTGGGAGAGAAATCTCCATTAACACTAGTAAGCCAACATTTTTTTGTAGAGGATATTGAATCTTGATAGTGATGTTGTTGTGTTCTCTGAAATCAAAACACAGTTCCCAAATCCAATCCCTCCATGGAACCAACAAAATTGGAGATACATAAGGGGACACACTAGGTGTGATAAACCCCTGATCCAACAACTCAAAATTTGTTTCTTTATCTCCTCACTTTCCAAGACATAAGTTTAGCACAAGCCAAGATTTGGAAAAGGAAACTTTGGTCGCCACTAAATCTCATGCTCAATTGGCCTCTTACGAGGCAACCCTTTTGGCTCTACAAAAACAATTTCATACTTACTCAAAAAATGATTCAAGTCTCCCTATTGTTCCGCTTTGATATCAACATCCAAAGTTTTGTCTTAGTCAAATTTTCTTCTTTGGATTTAACAACCAACATCACAAACTTCTTAGTGATGTTAATCAACCTCTTGGCTTGTTTAATAAAAATCAAAGAAATTGTCTTATTACTTTTATATCTATTTATGAGATAGGGATTTCCTTCCTTCACCAACCATAATTCATAGGAAAATAACATATATGTCCCACATATACAACCTACCAATGTGATCCAGGTGGAAATTGGTGGCCACCCACCTATTCCACTAGCTCAAATTACAATTTTCCATTTTGGCAGTTTTTCGGGTTCCAAACTTCCAGGGCCATTTTGAGGCCCTAAACGACGTTTTTTTGGCTCGGCAAGGCCTAGGATGTAAGCAAAGGCAAATGCTAGGCTGAACGGAATGTGTTGTCCTCGACTAGAAATTTTTGACGAGGTATTGAGCACCCAAAACAGAGTTCGTATGCAAAAGTTACCCCCTCAGGAAGTTGACATATCAACTACCCCCATTGGGGCCCACAAACCTTTTGGTGTTTCATCTCCCGGGGTTAGGGTTTTGGATGTTTAGGGTTTTCTCATTTCAAATTTATGTTAAAAAGGACTTTGGAGCTTCATTATAATAAAAAATTTGCGAATGAGCGTAGCCAACACATCTCTTCTCAGAGATAAGCTACCACCATTCTAGTTAGCATGTGTGCTTTTGCATTTTATAATATTTTGTATTTCAGATAGTCATTAATAGAATCTGAGCTTTACTGTATTACTTTATTCCTTTCCATATTTTTGTGTATTTCCTTGTTATATTTCTGTTATATTTTTTCCTTCATATTGTTCCCAAAATAATCTGGATCAGTGGTATTAGAGCATTTTTCTCCTTGTCGTTCATAGTGCATGTCCCTGACGAGGTTGAGGTATAGAGAGTTGGGTCTCGAGCTTGTTTCTCTTGAGGACAATCAATCTCTCCCACCCAAACAACCTCCCATCGTAGAAGAAAAGGTGGACGATAGGACAAGAGATCCTTTCAAACTGTTGCTCGAGGAAGCCCTCGTGTGATAGAGGAATGAGATGGTGGATAATTTTGCCTCGATCCTTCGACAGATGTCGACAACGACAGAGGTACCTTCAACCAACAGTCACTTCGTAGGTGCAGTGCCCTTCAAGATACAAGTTAACTTTGATATTCCTTTATTTGAAGGCCAGATAGACACCAATGCTTTGGAAAAATGGTTAAATCTGCTAGAGGGTTATTTCTTTGTCCGTAAGTTTTCCAACAGTGAAAAGATCACCTTCGCGCTCCCTAAGGCCCTTCCCTATGTCATAGATTGGTGGGAGACTTACTATGAGCAACATACCGAGGACGAGTCTGCAATTTTTGGGCCAGGACCCACTTGGGCAGCTTTTGTTGATGCCCTCAACGAACAATATTAACCTGTTGGAAATTATGAGGACTAATACACGAGATGGACCACACTGCGCCAAGAGAGGGGCCAAACAATGTCGGAGTTCAAAAATACCTTCCATACCTTGCACACCAAGCTGGGTATCAAAGACTTCGAGTGGAATCTAGTCCTAAAATATCGTGGGGATCTACACAGGTACATCTAAACCGAAATGGAGTTTGTGGACATCTCGTCATTGGGAGTCGCTTATAGATTTGTTGTCAAAATCGAGCAAAAATTTAAGCAGCAGAACAAGCAGGAGTTCAGGTCTACAAATTCACAACAACCAAAGTATGGTAAGGGTGGCCCTAACTCCCAGTCCAAAGGACAGAGCAAGGATGGCCAACCCCAGGATAACCAACCTAAGCCACCAACAAACAAGGGTAATGGAAAGTCGAAGAAGGATGTTGGAAAGTGGTGTGAGTTCCACAAAATACCTTGGCACAATACTGATGAATGTTGCTCCAAACAGTCGTCGCTACCTAAGACGAAAGCCGCAGGGTCAGATGCTTACTCAGACTTTGGTTCATAATCGAAAAAGGGAAGACAAATCATTGATGCAAAACCTAGTGTCACCATCACTACCACAAAATTCCAGCCAGAGGAACCAAAGGAGCCTGAAGAAGGGGAGCGCCTCTTCCACTCACATATGTGGGTGAAGGGGACCCCGCTCCATTTCATTATTGACAGCGGTAGCTAGAATAACATGATCTCAACAAAGGTTTCCAAGAGGTTGAACTTGACAATGACGTTGTTGATGGGTGTTCTATATGCACTAAAAACACACTAAAAACCCTCAATTAAATTGTCAACCTGGGGTAAGTAAATTTAGAGTTGTAGCAAAATATATGCCAAAGGTAGAAGGGCTGGTAGTAGTATAGTCTAACTAAGGAAGTGGCTATCTAAGGCTAATCTACTTAAGCAAAGCTATCTAATGAGCAAACCCTACTAAGCAACTTGAAACTATGTAACCTAAGTACTTTTGGGCCAAGGATCGATGGATAGTTCTAAGAAAGCAAGTAAAAACCCTATGTAAAGCAAACTAGTTCATAACAATAAGCAAAAGCAACTATTAAGCATAACAATAAGCAAATAACAAAATCAAACTAATTTAACTTACCAACCTACATTCAATGAGCAACTATCCTATGAAAGCAGTAAATAAACAAGCAAGCAATTATTCTACTAAAGCAAATAAACAAGTAAGCAAAGACAACTAGCTAACCTATTAAAGCAAATAAACAAGTAAGCAAAACAACTAGCTAACCTATTAAAGCAAATAAACAAAACAACTAACTAACCTATTAAAGCAAGTAAGCAATTAACTACTCAAAGATAACTTCTACTGCAAGTAATCAAATTAAAACTTCTCATTGAACAACTATCTAGCCTAAGAGGCAAGTGGACTAAATTCTTAATTCAAAACTATTTCTAATTCATGAAAGGAAATCTATTTAATTGAAAGTAAGAAGAACTAGCAACTGGTCTTGAACCTATGATAAGAAAACTATTGTCTAGTCTATCAAAGAAAAGACTATCTATCCTACAGCAACAATTAAACTATCTCTTGAAACTATGAAAGCAAGAAATTATTTGTTCTGATCTACAAAAGCAAGAAACTATCTTTTCTGATCTATGAAAACAGGAAACTATTCTTTTAACCTATGACAATTCAAATATAATGTTGGTGGTTGTGTGAATGTCTTCGGTGTTAGATAATATCTCGATGGCACTTGACAACAAGGGATAATTCAAGTGGTATAAGCTCAACACTGATCTCAATAGCAAAGTGAAAGGTATGGATTAAACAATCTAATGAGAATTTAGCCATTACTGAAATTCGTCAATTACCCTGCATATTTATTAACCATCAACAATATAACGAGATCATCATTGTATTTCTATATTATCTAAGCAAAACTAGATTCAACCATTAACTAAGAAATATAATTGCAATTTAATTCTAGAAAGGAAATTACATAAAATGAAAACTATGCTATATCTATTCTAACAATTCAAATTGTAATAAGAAAATGCTTAAGAACGGAAATTAAGACATGACATTAAAAAGTAAACTACCAAATGTATTAACCAACAACTAAATAAGCAAAATCTATATAAAACTGAAATAAGCAATCTATCATTAAAAATTGAAATTGACTCTATCCATCCATCAAATCCTTGTCAAAGAAAACCCAAATTAAAACTTTGTTCTATTCTATTTAAAACTCCATTTTAAATTTGATTCTAAAATCATAAATAAAGACATAATCTAATATCTAACTACACATGGGGTTAGTCTAGGGATTTGCAAATCCGTTCCTAACTACAAGATCAATGCATGCTAACACAATCCATCATACTAACCTACAAAAGAGAATCAAAACAATTAAACTATAACAACAAACTAATTAACACAATGAAAATGCATGTACAGGAAACAAAGAGAACAAGTAAATTATGGAATGTATAAACAACACAAAGAACAGTTACCAAACTGCTAGTGGGCCCCCCAGCAAGTTGTGGTCACTTTCTAAAAGCACACCACGAACTCAGCAATTCGAATTCACCATACGCAGTTCTTGTATAATCTGGCAATGTAAAATGGCAAAACAGAGTAAAATCGTATTTCTATCTATCACACTGATGTTTCTACTGGTTAACAATCATTTGACCACCACAGTGGTATTTATAATGTTTACAGACCAAGTGGTCGACCACAGGAGGGTCGAACCACTTCTAAATTTAGCAATTTTCATTAAATGATGCCCTAACTGCTAAAACAGAGCGAGCCAATAATCACCCTCTTGAACAACTAAAACTGAGTTGTCGAAAGTTAAGTAGTTGGAGGGGGCAAGCACGACCAAAACCCACGTTCCCGATTCGCCCATCACTGGTCGCCAATACCATAACCGCCAAGTCGCCCTCCGTTTTTGTGTAATACGCAGTGCTGGACAGAGTGCCAGATCGAATACCAGAACGAGTGCTGGAAGGAGTGTCGGAAGCAGAAACGTGGTGCGTTTTCGCCCTATAACACCAAAAAACATGAATCAATCCTTGGAAGCGTAAAAACATAATGAAATATACTCAATATAATCATTAAACATGAATAATACGTACCCAGTGTTGATCATACCGTTTTAGCATAAAATCCTTCAAAACGTGAAAAACACATATGTACATTTGGCAAAAAGTGTCTAATAACTGTCATAAATTGATCATATCTCGGGCCCAACATTACCCCCACACTTATGATTTTGCAGGTCCCACTGCAAACAAAAATAAGTTACCCCTCGTGACTAGGCTTGTTAAGGAGGATCAGCTTTGGAAGCTTCTCCTTCTTGCTGTGAAGACTTAGCCTTGTGCCTCTTGTGTTGCTTCATTTGTGCTCTGAGGTTGCGGTTAGATTTGGTCATCTCATCGACCAACCGTTGAAGGGAGTTAACTTTTGCCTGAAGGACTACATTATCATGATGAAGGTGTGTGTCTATTGTCTTCCTCTCTTCCAATTGTTGGAGAAGCTGATGGTTTTCTTTTTGTAGCTTCTCTATGGTTGGGGCAGAATCGGTGATTTCTGAGGAAGGATTAGATCCTTTGAGGGATGTGGACAATCTATCAGTTTAAGGATCTAGATTAGGCATGGGTGAAGTAGGAGTGATGGGGGATTGGTAAGGAGAGGTAGGCTCTGATTTTGTCTTCCTTAGTGGCTCTAATCCATCCGCAGAAACTTCCCTAGGTCTCTTGTGAGGGCTCTCAAGATCGGAGGACACTTGGATGGGATCCGAAGTAGGCATGGATTTTGCATAAGGTTTGGCTCTTGTACTCCGGGTATTTTTTCGAAAGGGTCCTTTACCAAATCGATTGGCTCCCCTCCTATTTGTGGGAATAATGGGAAAGTCTTGTTGAATTACTTCTTGGGGCTTCTTAGGTGTAGGATCAAGAGAGAGTGAAGGCATTGGGGGGTTAACAATAGGCTTCTTTTGGTCTTTTCTCTTGGTCTTTTTACCCGATGAAGAAGTAGGGATATCAACAAGCTTTTTGTATTGTTCCGGCAAAGAGAGGGTTTGTGCAAGGGAGTTTGGAGTTCTTGGAGAGCGAGGTTTGGATGGAGAGATAGTTTTTAGGCTAAGTGGCTTTTTGTCGGTCTTAACTGTCAAGTGAGGGTTTGCAAATTGGTAGATAAAGGCATCCCAAGTTTGCCCATGTTTCTCTAGTTCGGCTAGAACAAGGAGTTTGATCAAGCCATGGTGAAAGATACTGTTGTGGGGGTTAGTCACATTCTTCCT
Source organism: Picea engelmannii (assembly GCA_009831015.1). Classification (NCBI taxonomy): domain Eukaryota; kingdom Viridiplantae; phylum Streptophyta; class Pinopsida; order Pinales; family Pinaceae; genus Picea; species Picea engelmannii. The sequence goes on from ML812517.1 coordinate 58,193, forward strand.
CACTTGAGAGGACATCTTCTCCAAGCTTTTGAGAAAATGGAAGTGGAAGTTCAAAGGTTTGTTGAACAGAAAATGAGCCAACAATCTGAAATGACAAGCTTTGAAGGTGGAGTATCTACCTTCACATGTAATTAACCTTGTGATGACGATGAGGGGATTGATCAATTCCGCCTTTATCCACTCCTTAGCATACCCTTTTTCTCTTGAAATGCTCTTGAATTCGGGATTAAACACCCTATTATAACTTGAGCGCAACAATTGGTGGTTTTTGAACCATCTATCTCCCATTCTTGGGAGTTTTGTAGCTGCAGCAATGGACTCTTCTGAAACTTCAAAGGTAAGAGACCATACATGTGTTGTCTTCCCATTGAAACCGATGGTGAATTGCATGGAGAGGCTGTCATCGTGGCCCTACAAGTTAGACAAAAATGGCCCCCAACCTGTGCGCAAAAACACCTCCCTGCACTGTGCAAATTCAAGAATGGCAAACAGGTCCACATAGGAAGAGGGTTCGTACCTCTTGGGCATTATGACAGAGGTGAAATTCACCAAGCAAGGGCGCGAACAGGCTAAGAGATGGCACGAATTGGGCACAGTCTAATCGTGATTTGAACAGGGGAAGAAATGGCCGAGGTTGGGTGCAATTTCTTAACACAAGGCAAAGCAAATGGCAAGGGCGAATGGAGATAATGGTTGCCCAACCCAATTTTGAATGCACCTATAGTGCAGTGGGTTGCACACATGTGCGCATGTGCTGCCATGTGTGGAGAATTCGAATTCGACAGCTCGTTTTGGAGCAATGTAATGATGTGTGGTTAGATCAATGTCCAAGTCCTTTGACTTGGACATTTGATCATAAACATATGAAGCATCTACAATCAATGTCTGCAACCAATTCAATTGAATGTAATTGAGTTCTAGTTACCTGGAATCTAGGACAATTACTGGTATGTAATTCACATGGCACTTCATTCAACACCTCATACGGAATTTCATATGGCAGCTCATACGATACTTCATTCAGTACCTCTGTGTAAATACATTTTCACTTCTTGTAATGGATAGCCTGCAAATTTGAAGTGTTTTTGACAATCACAATGGTAAATGAGCAGAGGCAGAATGTTCCCTTGTTGTTGATTTTGCTGTCATGCTCACTCAACCCTCTTGCATATAACATATAATGTCAAACCTACAATGAACAGGTTATAGCAAGTAAAAACATGTATTTTCAAACCTACAATGTACAACTTGTAATGAAAGATAAACCGATAAAAGTGATCTGGTCTGTTAGGCATATGTTCAGTAATTTATAGCACACAGGAGTTTAGCACTTTAAAAATAAAATGACTATTAATGTAATAACCTGTATCATGGAAATAATACAAAAACTCTTGCAAAGATTTATTTCTCTTAGGCAATGATCATTTGTCAGCTCATGAACCCCTCCCCCACACCTAAGTATTATGACATCTCGCAATCAAAAGTATAGGAAACCAGTTAGTATCCCACAATAGCCGAAGATTTATAGTATGTCAAGTGTAAAGATAAAATTTCGCAGATTGGTCTGACGAGATGGTTAGAAGATGGCCCCACCTATAGGATAAGAGATCCTATATATAGATAAGAAGAGATAGGCAAGATAGTTTCAAGATAGTCTTAGAGTTATTTCCCAATGGCAAGTGTATGAGATTCATTAACCTTAGCTTAACCATGCATATTTCATGTCAGCTTTGTCTACAAGTAATGTCATACATCAAGACAAGTTTAAATTTATTATTTATTTTTGTCAAATTACCATCCTCGCTAGGTAGAATGCCCCGCTGCCAGCAAGCATGTTCAGTACTCCAACGGTTTTACCTAGTCATACCACAGGCCAGTACCCACTGCCAGTAGACCTGTTCAGTATCTCGGCGGGTTAGCCTCTTAAACCCTCAGAGACCAGCCCTCCATTCTTTAAGATTTTAGTATAAGATTGTTTTATGCAAGAAGATGGGGGAACAACTCCAAAAACAACCTTTTTTTTTGCAAGGGGGGGGGTGGTATTTATGTTAGAGGATGACTTTCCATTATATTAATTAGTGATTGTCCCGATGTAAGGGGTACTTAAGCGGATGTGGCCTATCTAAAGATATGATATAATCAAGCTATTTAGTGTGTAGTGGATGGTACCATTGAAAAAGAACAGAAAGGTATCTCTAGGCTCAACTTACTTTCTTCCTTTGTATTTATTGTGATGTTTCCATGACTAACCGCTAATTAGACCTCCTTGTTACTCTTTCATAAAGACACTTGACTCACTTACTCAAGTTTCTTGGAAAAACTGTACGAGAGACCTCTAGGCTTGATAGTTATGGTATCACTTCCTTAGACAGTGGTGAAGAGTTTCAACAGCAACTACTTTAGAATGCCTAAAAATGAGAATTCTTGCAAAAATATGGCTAATTACAGTAAGTCAATATTCATTTGATGCTTTAGCACACACAAAATTCAAGTGTAACAATTTTTTAAGAAAGATCCTTGAAACTGTGTACTCCTGGTGAAATAAATACTTACAGAGATCTCTAGAATTGCCTTATTTACAAAATTCAAAAACTATTTACATATATACAGTAGGAAATTCAGAAAAAAATTTCAAGAACAAGGGGGGACTTCCCCATCTACTAAGGCCAGTGCCTTGTCAGTTGACATGACCTGTAGAAAATCCTCTCTGGAAATGGGCTTATGATAAAATTTAAGTCGATGTCCATTTACCACAAAGGAGACTTGTCCATCTTCAATTGTTTTAATTTTTACAGCTCCATTGTCATATACAATGTCTACCTCGTAAGGGCCCAACCACCGGGTGGTGAGTTTGCCTTTGAAGGTTTTGAATCGGGAATCAAACAACAGAGCCCAATCACCAGGTTGGAAGTGTTTCTTTTTAATAAACTTGTCATGCCACTTGCTCCTCTGGTTTTGGACTAATATTGTCCGTTGGATGGCATCTTGCCTGATTTCATCCAACCCATTCAATTGTAGGGCTCGTTGTGGCAATACGGAAGGTCCTTACTTGGAATTCTATTGGTAAAAGTACTTGTTTCCTGTACACTAGCTCATAAGGAGTGTGCCCAGTGGTATTTCTTCAGGTGGTCCGATATGCCCATAAAGCCTCTAGGAGCCTATCAGCCCAATCCCGGTGATGTAACTGAACAATATTGGTCAGATGGCTTCCAGAAATTTGTTTGTAGATTCTACCTGATCATTTTTTTGCAGGTGGCATGGAGAAGATTTACAATGCTTAATCCCATATTTCTCTGTTAGCTCTTTCATCAGCTTGGAAGTGAATTGACTGCCTTGGTCGGTAACAATTTCACGAGGGACACCGAAGCGGGTAAAGATGTCTTCATAGATGCATTCGACAACAGACTTCTCTGTAGCCCGGAATAGGGCTTTTGCCTCTACCCATTTGGTGACATAATCCGTACAAACCAAAATATAGTTCTTCCTACGGGACATGGGTGAAATTGGTCCTACAAAGTTGAGGGCCCATTTTTCGAAGGGTTCTATCATAACTTGGGCACGCAAAGGCATTTCGTCAGCTGACGTAGGTCTTCCTATCCTTTGGAAACTATCACAACTTCTCACATACTTGGCAGCATCTTTGAAAATGCTAGGCCAATAGTAACCCGAATGTAAAACCTTATATGTTGTACGTTTGTCAGAAAAAATGGCCACCACATGGTCCATCATGACAACTTCGTAGTATTTCAGGTACCTCATCCTCTCGGACATATCTACGAATAATCAAATCAGGACATGTGCGAAAAAGATCATGACCAACCCAAGAGTAATTAGCACTCTATGTAATAATTTTCCACTTTTCATGAGGTGACAAATGAGACGGTAACTTCCTAGTAGCCAGATAGTTTGCCATATCTGCAAACCATGGGGTATTGACAGAAAGGGAAAAGACGTGCTCATTTGGGAAACTATCATCTATAGGGATATCATCATCCTCATTTTTTATTTGGGAAAGAAAGTCGGCTACTACATTATCCTTTCTAGGTCGGTCAAGCACAATAATATTAAATTCTTGCAATAACAAGAGCCACCTAGTCACTCGGCCATTAGTTATAGGTTTATTCATGAGGAATCTAATGGCAGAATGATCGGTATATACAAATTCTTCATAACCCATAATGTAATGACGAAACTTGTTAATAGCATGAACAATTGCCAAGAATTCTTGCTCACAAAATAAATGCCATAGGACTGTTGGTCCTCTTTCTGCCCTAATACCCCTCCTATTGCGGTGTCGGAGGCATTAGTGGATATATGAAATGGGAGAGTCCAATTGGGCCCTCTAAGAACTGGTGCCACAAACAGCTTAGCTTCCAGGGTTTCAAAGGCAGTTTAACACTGCTCAGTCCAAACAAAATCAACATCTTTTATTAATAATCCAAACATGGGTGCAACAACCTTTGTAAAATTTTCAATAAACCGTCGGTAATATCTGGCATGTCCAAGAAAGCTTCTCACCTCTTTCTGAGTCTTGGGGGGTGGAAGTCTGACGATGACCTCAATCTTTGCAAGATCGACTTTTATCCCTTCAGATGAAACATGATGTCCTAGAACCACTCCATCAGTTAACAACATTTTGTGTTTTTCATGACTTAGAGATAGGTTCATTTCCTGGCATCTGATGAGGACTTTTTCTAAGTTGTCTAAGGCTTCCTGGTAAGTGTTACCATAGATTGTGAAGTCATCCATGTATACCTCCACACAATCATGAATAAGATCGTCAAATATCCCTAATATTGCTCGTTGAAATGTGGCAGGAGCATTACACAATCCAAATGGTAAGACCCTATAGGCATAGGTTCCCCAAGGACAAGTAAAGGTAGTCTTATCCTGGTCCTCGAGTGCTATAAGAATCTAGTTGTACCCATTGTACCCATCTAGAAAGTAAAAATACTTCTTTCCAGACAAGGTATCTAGAACTTGGTCAATGAAAGGGAGAGGAAAGTAGTCTTTCAGAGTGTCTTTGTTGAGTTCCTGGAAATCAACACAAATTCTCCATTTCCCGGTCACTTTCTTTGGAACCACTACAAGCGGGGATACCCACTTACTGTTGGAGATGGGATAAATAAATCTGACATTTAACAACTTTTGGATCTCCTCCTTGACTATATCTTTAAGTGTTGGGTTCATCCTTCTCTGGGGTTGCCTAACATGTGTTACTTCCCCCTGGGTATATATATGATGGATGCATGTGTTGGGGTGTATACCCTTCATGTCAGTGTATTCCCAGACAAATGCTCTTGATTGTTCTTTAAGGATATCTACTAATTGTTTTCGTTGGTCTGCATCTAGCCCGGAATTTATATGTAAAAAATTTCCTGGACTAATCTCGTAGAGCATAATGTAAGACATGGCAAACTCATCTATCTCGTAAATAAAAGATGTCGAAGACAAAATGGATGGGTATAATTGTTCTTGAAATTCTTCCCTAAACATGTATTCAAATTGGGGAAAAGATTGTGGAAAATCCACACATGTGATAGCAGAAATAAATTGGTTTAGCACATTTTCTATTGTGTGCTCCTGGAGTGCCCATGCATGGTCACTTGGCAATGCGGGTTCTTCCCAATCCTCATTCTCGTATGGACATTCAAGCCACCATAGGTTATCCATAATAGGTTGAGTTGGAGGGTAAATGGTGAGCTTCTGGATAGAGAGACCATTTGAGATGGTCATTTCTCCTTCTCTATAGCCAATAAATGCATTGGTTGTGGCTAGCCAAGGTCTTCCCAAAATGACGAGATGGCCTTTGGCAGGATCCTTTGAATGAATGACAAGAAAATCTATGGGGTACTCCCATGAGGCTAAAGTAACCATGACATCATCTAAAATTCCTTCAGGTATAACCCTAGTCTTATCTGCTAATTCCAAAATGGTTGGGGTAGGCCGAAGAAGAGGTTGTAACTGTAATTGTTCCAAGGTAGTAGCGGTCATAACATTGATAGCTTCCCCTAGGTCTATGAGAGTGTTTGCAATGGATACCTCATTAATGGTTATGGTCACTACGGGGTTTCCTGGGTTCCCATATTTTGCTAGTTTTGGTTGCTCTGATATGTATTCGGAAAGTCCTCCTATCAAGTGTATTGTAGGGGGGTCCTTTTGCTTCCTACCTGGCTTCTTGATACACAATTCTTTGACTACCTTACTATAGATTGGAATGTCTTTAATGGCTTGAAGCAAAGGAATCTTGAAACAAATATTTTTCAATTCATTCAAAATGTCAAATTCCGGTCGAGTGGTAGGTTTCTCAATTACCAATCGGTCTGGATAAGGAGGGACCTTCGTAATTTGTGAAGGTTCATTTTGGGTAAGATTGGGTTCTTGATTCTTCGGGATAATAACATCTTCCCACCTAGTGTCATTTGTGGGTTGTTTGGTGGTTTCTTCTTCTTCTTCTTCCTGGATGACTACTGAAGGTCTCTACCTCTCCAGAGATTTTCGCGATCTTAGTCAAATTTCCTGTAATGGAACATGAGTGATAACATATGTCAAGAAGGCCTGCATCTAAACATTGTGAAGAGGTTGAGGGGGCTTATTATTGGGATTCGACGCTAGTTGTGTCGGTAATAGTGTTGATCTCGGGGAGCTTACATTTTGATATTGTAGTGGTTGTTATTGTGGAATAGGAGGTAAAAGTGGTGGAACAAAACCTGGCAAAAGTTGTGGAGTGTTCGGTGGGAACTGAGGATAATGATGGTTGGACATAAGGATAGGTGGAGCTTGAGGGTTTCCTTGGTTATGTCCTCCTCTCCATCCTTGAAAGCAAGGATGTTGATACTGAGTAGACCAATTTTTCCAACCTATTGAGTTCCACTATTGTGGTTGTTGATAATAGGGTGGAACTTGAGACTGTAGATACGGGTATGTGTGTTGATTCCTAGGCTACCATGGCCTCCTAGGTGCATAAGAAGACTCCCCAGGATCTCCAATCCTATAGATGGCTAATAAACCGGGCAATGATGGACATTTTTCAGTCGCATGGTCTTCTGTACAGAAGCCACAAACTGAAATGCTATCTAATGGGCATTACCTTGAGGAATGTTTCCTCCTACATCTTGGGCAATATATGCTCACTGCTGCATTTTCCTCCTCCTATTTCTTTTTTATTTTTAGGGTGTCCAACTGGGAACCTATTGTGCTTAAGATATCTGTCTTGAAGTTCTCTAAAAGGTTCCCTATCTTTGCTCTTGTGATACCACCTGAACTAACTGGTTTTAAGTTTATGTTGTAAGGGTCTCGAACATTCTTTCATGTTTTGGCTCTACTCCTTGAGTAATTTTTACACATTTCACATATTTCAACAAATGGTTTATGGGTGATGTCACCTGATGCCATCGGGTTAAGCATCTCTAGATATTCTTCTGAAATTCCCTTAAGGAAAAGAGCCCTAATTGCATCCTCTGGGAGGTCATGGTATTTTGACTTCTAGGAGATATAACCAAATCTTTCCATATAATCTTCGAGGGTCTTGTCTTCTAATTGTTGGATTTTAAAGATGTCATTACGAGACTCTTTGGTCTTGCAGTAGTCTTGGTACTTCTTAAGAAATATGTCTTTCATGGCTTCCCAAGACCTAATACTGGATTATCCCAAACCCATGAACCATCTTAGTGCAGAGTCTTTGAGGGTGGCAGGAAAGAGTTTTAGTTTCTGGGCATCTTGTATGTAGTTGTAGCTCCTACACAAGATGTCAAATTCAAACAGTAAGGTGTCTGGATCTTCATTGTTTTTACCGTAAAAGGTAGGTAGTGCTGAGAGAGGAATATTCTTCATGTTGACATTTGGAGTGGTGTCCAAAATCGGAAACCCGGAGGTAGTTTCGGTTTGGTTTCTAGTTTCTTCTTCCTCCCCGTGTCTTACATTGTTATGGTCCTCCCGATCATCCATATTGGCTTGGTTTCCAAAAAGAGAGTACCTGGGTGGTTTTACCTTTGAAGAGAACAAGGTTTCCCTTTGATGGAAAGGTCTTCCTATGGATTGGATGCATGGGACTCTACTCGAGTCGGTTGAGACTATAGGTGCCAAAGTTTCTGTGTCAGTTTGGGAGATAATTACATTGGCTAAACTACCAAACAAAAGATTCACTTGTTCAAGGTCTATGATGTCCTCAAAATTAGGGTCCCCTGGTGGTGGTGTAAAAGCAAAGGTTGTATTGTTTGGTTCTACGGAAGGCTCGAGTTGTCTTGCCTCCTGTCCTAATATGATTGATGCTTCAATTTCTTGTTCTATAGTGCTCCCTGTGTTAGTCTCTTTAGAGACTATTTTAGCTCTTTGAGTTGAGCTAGCTCCTATTTTCGATAACAGTCTGTGGATTTTATAAGTGGAACGTCCCTTCCCCCAAAAAGGTCGAAAGGAACCTTGGTTGAAAGGTCTGATTTAGATTTAATGTATCTACCTTTTGGATCTCTAGGTCTATTCATGAAAGAAAGAAAAACAAAAGAAAAAGATACCATTTGGTTTCTAGGTCTATTCATGAAAGTAAACAAAAACAAAAAGAAAAGCTACCATTGGGTTTGGGGGAACCTGCTATACCGGATGCACAGGTTCTTACCTCTCGTCTTAAAGCTCCCCCGCCACCAATCTAATGCTAAGGTCTAAGAATGATCTATTTCCTAACTACTTCTTACCTTGAGACAACTCCCCGACAACGACGCCAAAAATGATGGGTGTTCTATATGCACTAAAAACACACTAAAACCCCTCAATTAAATTGTCAACCCAGGGTAAGTAAACGTAGAGTTGTAGCAAAATATATTCCAAAGGTAGAAGGGCTAGTAGTAGTATAGTCTAACTAAGGAAGTGGCTATCTAAGGCTAATCTACTCAAGCAAAGCTATCTAATGAGCAAACCCTACTAAGCAACTTGAAACTATGTAACCTAAGTACTTTTGGGCCAAGGATCGATGGATAGTTCTAAGAAAGCAAGTAAAAACCCTATGTAAAGCAAACTAGTTCATAACAATAAGCAAAAGCAACTATTAAACATAACAATAAGCAAATAACAAAAGCAAACTACTTTAACTTGCCAACCTACATTCAATGAGCAACTATCCCATGAAAGCAGTAAATAAACAAGCAAGCAACTATTCTACTAAAGCAAATAAACAAGTAAGCAAAGACAACTAGCTAAGCTATTAAAGCAAATAAACAAGTAAGCAAAACAACTAGCTAACCTATTAAAGCAAATAAACAAAACAACTAACTAACCTATTAAAGAAAGTAAGCAATTAACTACTCAAAGATAACTTCTACTGTAAGTAATCAAATTAAAAGTTCTCATTGAACAACTATCTAGCCTAAGAGGCAAGTGGACTAAATTCTTAATTCAAAATTATTTCTAATTCATGAAAGGAAATCTATTTAATTGAAAGTAAGAAGAACTAGCAACTAGTCTTGAACCTATGATAAGCAAACTATTATCTAGTCTATCAAAGCAAAGACTATCTATCCTACAACAACAATTAAACTATCTTTTGAAACTATGAAAGCAAGAAATTATCTCTTATGATCTACAAAAGCAAGAAACTATCTTTTTTGATCTATGAAAACGAGAAACTATTCTTTTAACCTATGACAATTCAAATATAATGTTGGTGGTTGTGTGAATGTCTTCGGTGTCGGATAATATCTCGATGGCACTTGACAACAAAGGATGATTCAAGTGGTATAAGCTCAACATTGATCTCAATAGCAATTAAACAATCTAATGAGAATTTATCCATTACTGAAATTCGTCAATTACCCTGCATATTTATTAACCATCAACAATATAACGAGATCATCATTGTATTTCTATACTATGTAAGAAAAACTAGATTCAACCATTAATTAAGAAATATAATTGCAATTTAATTCTAGAAAGGAAATTACATAAAATTAAAACTATGCTATATCTATTCTAACAATTCAAATTGTAATAAGAAAATGCTTAAGAACGGAAATTAAGACATGACATTAAAAAGTAAACTACCAAATGTATTAACCAACAAGTAAGTAAGCAAAATCTATATAAAACTGAAATAAGCAATCTATCATTAAAAATTGAAATTGACTTTATCCATCCATCAAATCCTTGTTAAAGAAAACCCAAATTAAAACTCTGTTCTATTCTATTTAAAACTCTGTTTTAAATTTGATTCTAAAATCATAAATAAAGACATAATCTAATATCTAACTACACATGGGGTTAGTCTAGGGATTTGCAAATCCGCTCCTAACTACAAGATCAATGCATGCTAACACAATCCATCATACTAACCTACAAAAGAGAATCAAAACAATTAAACTATAACAACAAACTAATTAACACAATGAAAATGCATGTACAGGAAATAAAGAGAACAACTAAATTATGAAATGCATAAACAACACAAAGAACAGTTACCAAACTGCTGGTGGGCCCCCCAACAAGTCGTGGTCACTTTCTGAAAGCACACCACGAACTCAACAATTCGAATTCACCATGAAAAATAAAAAAACGCAGTTCTTGTATAATCTGGCAATGTAAAATGGCAAAACAGAGTAAAATCGTATTTCTATCTATCGCACTGATGTTTCTACTGGTTAACAATCATCTGACCACCACAGTGGTATTTATAATGTTTACAGACCAAGTGGTCAACCACAGGAGGGTCGAACCACTTCTAAATTCGGCAATTTTCATTAAATGATGCCCTAACTACTAAAACAGAGCAAGTCAATAATTGCCCTCTTGAACAACTAAAACTAAGTTGTCGAAAGTTTAGTAGCTGGAGGGGGCAAGCACGAACAAAACCCACGTTCCCGATTCGCCCATCACTGGCCGCCAATACCATAACCGCCAAATTGCCCTCCGTTTTTGTGCAATACGTAGTGCTAGAGTATCGGATCGGGTACCGGAACAAGTGCTGGAAGGAATGCCGGAAGCATAAACATGGTGCGGTTTTGCCCTGTAACACCAAAAAACGTGAATCAGATCCTTGGAAGCATAAAAACATGATGAATTATACTCAATATAATCATTAAAATGAATCATACGTACCCAGTGTCTATCATATCGTTTTAGCATAAAATTCTTCAAAAAGCTCCTTCAAAACGTGAAAAACACATATGTACATTCGACAAAAAGTGTCTAATAACTCTCATAAATTGATCATATCTTGGGCCCAACAGCTGCGTCCTTAACTATATACCATCGGTTGGCTTAGCTAGGGATGAGACATTCGCGTTAGCCAACAATGTCGCCTGCACTACAACATCAAACCCTTCAAAGATGAGGTATTGTGCGATGTTTCCCCCCTTGAAGTTTGTGATGTTTTGTTAGGCCAACCATATATGTGGAAGCATTATGTTGTTTATGAATCTAGGCCCCATAGTGTCATTATTACTTTGGGAGATCAACTCTACAGGGTACCGTAGGTAGTCCCAAATGTTACGATCTCTTTGATCTCCACGAAGTAGTGCATAAAGGTGGTCTCTCAAACCGGGTGATTTCTCCTTCGTATGGTTAGATTAGAAGGTGAACGAAAGGTCACTACAACCGCCAAAACCTCTGCACAACAACGACAGGTGGACAGAATAACAAAGGAGTACAAAGACATATTCGTCTCACCTACTAGGGTACCTATGCACTTTCAAGTAAAGCACTCAATTGATCTGGCACCCTATGCTCCTCTGCCCAACGACCATGTATATAGGAGTTCTATTACGAAGAATGAAGAAATCAAATGCCAAATCCAAGAGCTAATTCTGAAGGGCCACATTAGACCAATCTCCTCACCTTGTGGGAGCCCAATTGTTCTAGTGCAAAAGAAGGATGGGACATGGTGTAACATACCCATCCACCCACAGGCCAGGGTACGCCACCTTCAAGCCCACCCTGGGACTTCTTACTCTTACCGATACATTTTTAAATTATTAAGAATGTATAAAAGAAAAGGATTTAACCACATGCACATCAATAACCAGCAAGCATGCATATTCTAACGATATAATCAAACGATAAATAAATACACAGTGGAATACATTCATATACAGGTAGATAATACCAAAACAGAGATCACTCATCTTTATAGAAGAAGACACCAACTGGCTACAGACCAAGGACGTTCCACCTGACCCTAGATGTTATTGTTCCCAAAACTCAACAGCAGTGTCACCCCTGAGCTAGGGCTATGAATCCACAAGGACGGTTCCAGAGTGTTACTTGGCTTCCCAAACCAGTCAACACTCAAGCTCTCATAGGCTTTCTCAACACTCACAACAATCCAAGTACCCAGCTTGCACCACCTGAGAGAATGGACCTCCACCCTTCTCTGCCACGCAATCCCTCGGGCAGTCCTTCTCCTTATTCTGGGCTCCAGCGCAACTAGTCAAAAATCTCGATGTTGAAACTCTCAAGACTCACAGCTGTGAACAACTTTGGACACAAGCCAATGCATCTCAAACATGCAGGCCTCAAGTGATGGTTGGATCACACCAGTGATCACTACAACCAACAATACCGTGGGTAATATTCAGCAGTTCGGTTACCTTTCCCAAATCAAGACGCGGGTGAGGATGGATCCGTGAGTGATAGGTAAGGATGGAATGAATGAACAAGTGAGCAAGCGAATGAAGGAGTGAACGAACTATCAGTCGAACCCCTCATTACACCAAAGGCAGGTTTAAGTAATTCGTGGGGATTCAAGAACCTCCTAGCCTTCCCCAAGAATCCCACGTAACTGATCCACCCCCCTTAGACCAAAGGGTAATTAAAATAGGAAATAAACATTTATCCCCTTAAGCCCCCTCTCTTGTGGAATCATAGCCCTCTATAACTCTAGTCCTTGTCCGTCTAGCAGCAAGCAATGTGTGTATTATTAATAATGATCAAAACATTACATTTCTTGGGCACACTGGCCTTTTAATAATTGTTTGGGCACTCTAGCCTCTCAGGAATGTAACAAAACATTATTTTAAAATGGGGGTTCAAAACCTGAGGTGTTACATCTCCTCCCCCTTATTTTGGCACTATCCTCGGTGCAAATACAAAATAGAGATCAAAATCTCAAAATTATTTAAAAAGTTGCGGATACTTTGCCTGCATGGCATCTTCATGCTCCCAGGTAGCATCTTCAGGACCGTAGTAGATCCACTGAACTTTTACCAGCTCTATAACTCGATTCCAAAGCATTTTGACCTTTCTGTCCAATACCCGCACTGGCTGGACCTGAAATTCTCCCTCTGTCTCTACCTGAATCAGATGTCAATCAACAACATGGGTAGGATCATGTACATATTTCTTTAGTAAAGAGACATGAAATACATTATGCACATTCATGGAAGCAAGCAATGCAAGCATGTATGCAACTCGCCCTATTCTGTCCAATATTTCAAATGGACCGTAGAATCTGGCTACCAGTTTTGTACAACTACCCAATTTCAAAGAACTTTTCTTGGGCTTCACTTTCAGAAGCACATGCTCCCCTACTTTAAATTCTCCAGTTGTCTTGTTCTTATCTGCATAGACTTTCTGTCTATCCTGAGTTGTCTTTAAATTCTGCTCTTCAAATCTGACTGATGCATACTGACAACAGTAGCATGCATGAGATGCACTCTTCTACTAAGTGCATCAGCAACTTTATTCTCTTTTCCTTTGATATGCTTGATATCGAGGTTTGTCTGGCATTCAAGGTTGGTTGTTCAAAAAGATATTTCAAGCCAATGTAGTCTGTCCTTAATTCAAATCTCTTCCCCATGTGATAATGCCTCCACATCCTCAAGGCATGGACAATGGTAGCAAGCTCCAAGTTATGTGTGGCATAGTTCCTCTCATGCTCCTTAAGCTTTATGGACTCATAACCAATGGCATGTCCATTTTGCATGAGGATTCCCCCAAGTCCTTCCTTACATGCATCTGTACATACCACAAAACTTCCATTTGGGTCAACAATATTTAACACGGGAGCACTAGTAAGTAATTCCTTCAACAGATTAAAATTCTCTTCACACTTAGGTGTCCATTCAAATTTAGTTCCCTTCTTTTGGAAAGAAGTGATGGGATGAGCAATCTTAGAGAACACTACTATGAACCTTTTGTAGTAACCAACTAATCCCATGAAAGATCTGACTTCTGCCACATTTCTAGGTGTTGGCCATCCTCTAATGGATTCAATCTTTTATGGATCTATTGCTATGCCCTGCTCTGAAATAATGTGTCCCAAGCAATGGATCTGCTTTTGATAAAAAGAACACTTACTCGACTTGGCATACAACTGATGTTCTCTCAGCACTTGCAATACCAGTCTTAAGTGATGTTCATGCTCCTCTTTAGACTTAGAATAGATAAGTAAGTCATCCAAGAATACTATGACAAACCTATCCAAATAATTTATGAATATGCCATTCATTAAGCACATAAAGACAACTGGCGCATTGGTCGGTCCAAATGGCACCACTACAAATTCATAATACCCATACCTGGTCCTAAAGGTTGTCTTATGAATGTCTACTTCCTTGATTCTTACCTGATGGTATCCTAACCTCAGGTCAATCTTTGAAAATATCTTTGCTCGTCTTAGCTGATCGAAGAGGTCATCAATTATGGGTAAAGGATACTTGTTCTTTATGGTATACTTGTTCAGTTGTCGAAAGTCAATACACAGCCTCAAGGTTCCATCCTTCTTTTTGACAAAATGTATTGGTGCTCCCCAAGGTGAAATACTTGGACGTATGTACCCTTTCTTCAACAATTCCTCCAACTGCATTTGTAATTCTTTTAACTCTGGTGTGCTCATTCTATAAGGTGTTTTTGACACAGGGGCAGCTCCTAACACTAAATCAATTGAGAAATCTATCTCCCTTCTTGGTGAAAACCCTGGTATTTCTTGGAATACATCCTCAAATTCTTGTAGTACTGCAAAATCTTCAAGGCTTGGCCCCTTTGTATTTTATGTCTCCTCCACATGAGCTGCATACAATTGACATCCTTTTCTAAAACATCTCTTCAGTTGTAAGGCTGAAATATCCCTTATAGAGATGGGTCTTGGAACTCCTTTCACAATGCTCTATTTTCCATCTCCATCAAGACATGTAAATGTATTGTTATGACAGTCTAGGACAACATGATGCTTGTCCAACCAATCCATTCCAATTAGAATATCATAAGACCCCAATGGTATGATATTTAGATCAACATTTGTTTTCACACCATTAAGACTTATGGAACATCCTCTGACCATATCATGGATTCTCCTTTTGGTTCCAGTGGCTAGTTGAACCAAACTTGATTTTCCAAGTTTACTTTTCTCCAAATGTAATATATCCACAATTTTAGGATCAATGTAACAATGACTTGCTCTCGAGTCAGTCAAAACAGCAACGGGCTGATTTATGATCTTACCTTCCACCTCGATCATATTGCACTGGTATTCTTCTTGTCGATCATCTAACGCTGCATAGATTCTTCCCATATCTGTGATTGTTGTAGCCTCTTGGACGTTGTGCACAGTCTTCACTCTGTCCTTTATGTGTGGGAAATCCTTGTACATATGATCTTCTTTGCATCCCCAACATTGGATGGGTGGTCTTCTTCTTTTTCACAAGGAGTCTTCTTTCTTGGATTCACCCTTAGCATACTGATCTTGATGATTTCTATTATTCACTCCTATTGAAGGGTGGTTTGAATCCTTTCCTCCTCTGATTGAGCTTCTCCTTCTTATTATCCTTCCAAGATTCCTGTAAGGATTCTCTTCCCTGTCCTTGCTCATACATGTATTTAGCCTTCCTGATGGCTTCAGTCAAGGTCTGGGGCTCATCATACTTGATCTTTTCCTTATAAAAGGCTGGCAGACCACTTAGAAATCTCTGTATTTTCACTTTCTCATCACCAATGAACTTGACATACTTTAGCAATCCCAAGACCTTCTTCTCGTACTCTGCCATAGTCATTCTTCCCAGCCTGAGTTCAAAGAACTCCTGCATTTTCTTGTCATAGAAATGCTCTAAGAGGTACTCCTTCTGTGTACGATACCAGATATATAAAATATGCAAAACAGAAATAAAATGCTAGAAATGGCAGAATAACAGTAAAATATCCAACATAATCTCCACAATAACACATAGAAATAACACTTTGATTCAGAAAGCAATGTTCACAAGCCTCTTCGAGGGGGCAACCTCCAATCGAG
Source organism: Picea engelmannii (assembly GCA_009831015.1). Lineage (NCBI taxonomy): Eukaryota > Viridiplantae > Streptophyta > Pinopsida > Pinales > Pinaceae > Picea > Picea engelmannii. The sequence continues at coordinate 74,400 of ML812517.1, forward strand.
CAACTCTCTGTTACAATAATCTCCAAGCTAGGGTTTTCATACCCTCGACCCTAATTTATACAAAATGTCTATCAAGAGAAGCATCTAGAAGAAGATCCTTCTAGAAGCGAAAGCTTCTATTAGGTCTTCTTACATCTGCCTTATTCTATTTTATTGAAAGGCCTTATTAATATTGACCTTTATTACATCCAAATATATTAATCTACCTATGTGCGGGTTAGGACCCTAACATGTCCGCCCCCTTAAAAACAGCCTTGTCCTCAAGGCTTGAGGTGAGGAAACTATTGTAGAATGGTAGTTGGTTCCCAAGTGGCATCTACTGGATTCGTATCTTTCCACTAGACTAGCACTTCCTTGATGGTTCGCTGACGTAGGCGACGCTCACGCTGGTCCAAAACTGCTTCTGCCTGTAGCCAAATGGATCCTTCTTCAGCTAACTCAGGAAGGTTGGTTTGAATTTGGCACCGAGTTCCAATCACCTTCTTTAAGCATGAAACATGGAAAATTGGATGTAGCTTCGACTAACTGGGCAGAGCTAACTGATATGTGACTTGTCCCACACGTTTGAGAACAGTATAAGGACCATAAAATTTGGGCGCTAGCTTCTGACAATGCTCAGCCTTGAGGGAAGTTTGCTTGTATGGTTGCAGTCGCAGAAACACCTGATCCCCTTCTGCAAATTGACGTTCAGAGCGACCTTGATCTACGTGTTGCTTCTTGCGATTTTGTGCCATGACCAAGTTCTCTTTAAGGGTATGAAGAATATCCTCTCGAACTGTAAGTGTTTGGTCAACTGCCTGGACCTTCGAGGTACCTGGTAAGTATGAGAGAACTGAAGGTGGCTTCTGTCCATATACTACTTCAAAAGGAGTCATGCGAGTAGCTGTATGGTAGGAAGTGTTGTACCACCATTCAGCTAGGGGTAGCCATTGAACCCACTGATGTTGTTTTTCATATGCAAAACACCTCAGATATGTTTCCAAACACTTATTGACAACTTCTATTTGACCATCAGTCTGGGGATGATAAGATGTGTTGAGATGCAATTGGATGCCCTGGAGCTTAAACAATTCTTGCCAAAAATTGCTTGTGAAAGTTGGGTCACGATCAGAAACAATAGAGTGCGGCATACCATGAAGCTTGAAGACTTGGTCCATGAAAAGTTGAGCCACCGTGGATGCAGTAAATGGGTGTTGAAGAGCGCAGAAATGAGAATACTTGGAAAGGCGATCCATAACCACCATTATGACTGATTTATTCCCTGATTTGGGTAAGCCGGTAATAAATTCCATAGAGATATCCTTCCAAATAGCCAGTGGAATCGGAAGTGGTTGTAGTGTGCCCGGAGATTTGACTGTTTCTCCCTTGTTGCGTTGACACACCTCACATTCAGCTACAAAATTACGGATGTCCTGTTTCATACCATCCCAGAAAAAAGAACATTTGTCTCTGTCATATGTTTTGGTGAACCCTGAGTGCCCCGCTGTGGGTGTAGCATGAAGCTCAGAAAGTACCGTGGATTTAAGCTTTGATTGTTTACTTAAATACAAATGGCCTTTGTATCGAAGCTCATTTTGTAGCCAAGAGTACCCTGGGGGAGTCGGAGCCTTGCTCTGCAATTGTTGGATCAGATGCAAACTTTTGGGGTCTTGAAGCCATTCCTGTCGCACAGCTTGGAGCCAATCGGGTACAATGAAGGAAAGAGAAAAAAGGGATCCTTCTTCTTCATATTTTTTGGACAGTGCATCCGCCATTACATTGTCTTTGCCCTTCTTGTAAATGATCTCATAATCATAACCAAAGAGCTTAGTCACCCATTTTTGTTGCTCCAAGGAGGAAATGCGTTGTTCCAAAAAGTACTTGAGGCTTTGATGGTCGGTCTTAATTTGGAAGCATTGCCCCAAGAGATAAGGGCGCCACAGCTTCCTTTTCATAAATGGGTTTGCCCAGATTCCTTTCAGACAGTTGCTTGATGGTGAAGGCCAAAGGTTGACCCTCTTGCATAAGGACAGTGTCGATTCCTTTCCCTGAGGCATCACATTCCAACACAAAGGTCTTTGTGAAATCAGGAAGGGCCAAAACCGGAGTGGTGCACATGGTCGTCTTCAAAGTTTGAAAAGCTTGAGCAGCGGCTGGAGTCCAAGTGAAAGAGTTCTTTTTGAGGAGAGCAGTGAGAGGTGCTGCAATCTTTCCATAGTTCTTAACAAACTTGCGATAATACCCTGTTAAGCTCAGAAATCCATGCAAGATTTTGAGAGTCTTTGGGTGCGGCCAATCTTGAATAGCTTCAATCTTTTTCGAATCCACCCTAATGCCATCCTTGCCAACCAGATGACCCAAGTATTCTACTTTTGAGGCACCAAAAGCACATTTAGACTGTTTTAGGAAAAGTTGGTGCTGAGAGAGGAGATGGAGAACTTGATCCACATGAGTAAGATGGTCGGTCCAGGTTTTGCTATAGATGAGGATATCATCAAAGAAAACTAAGACAAAATGACGGAGAAAGGGACGAAAGACATGATTCATGAGGCTTTGGAAGGTGGAGGGAGCATTACACAAGCCAAAGGGCATGACCAAAAACTCATAGTGGCCCTTATGAGTGCGAAAGGCCATCTTGGGAATGGCTGCCTCTTTCATACGTATCTAGTGATAGCCCGAGCAAAGATCAAGTTTAGTAAAGAATTGGGCGCCACTCAATTCATCCAGGAGGTCATCAATGATTGGAATAGGAAATTTGTCTTTAATGGTCAGTTTGTTGAGGGCACAGAAGTCAGGACACATTCTCCACGAACCTTCTTTCTTCAGGACCATGACTACAGGAGAAGAGTAAGGGCTCATACTAGGGCGGATAACGCCTACATTAAGAAGTTCCTGGACCATTTTCTCAATTTCATTTTTTTGTGAGAAGGGGTGGCGATATGGATGGATATTGGGAGGAAGGCTTCTAGGTACAAGGGGAATGGAATGATCATGAACATTGCAGGAAGGAGGGAGGCCTTGGGGAGTGGAAAATACCATTTGATGTTTAGAAAGGAGAGCTTGGAGGTCATGCAGCACCATGGGTGTTTTTGTTGCTTGAATGGCATGGAGTTCGGCAATGACACCAGAATGATCTTTTTTGAGAATCTTTTCCATGCGATGGGAACTAATGACCTCAGGTTAACCAACAGTGATGCCCTGGAATTTATATTGGTGGCCTTCCTGGTCGAATTGCATGGTTAATGCCTTAAAATCCATGAGAATGGGACCCAAAGTTCTTAGCCAGTCGGCACCCAACACAATGTCACAACCACCCATGTCGATAGCAAACATATGGGATTTTAGGTGGTAGTCACCGATTTGGAGACGCACATTTTCACAACGCCCTCCACATTTCATGGAACCCCCATTGGCAATCATGATTTGGAAATTATTGATAGCATGGATGTAGCAATGAGTTTCTTGGGCAATGCGGTGATGAATAAAATTATGGGTGCTTCCACTATCAACCAGAATGATGACCTTCTGATGCTTGATGTAACCGATTAACTTGAGGGTTTGGGGAGTGGAAAAACCAATGAGAGCATTGAGGGAAATGACGAGTTCTACTTCGGGAGGGGTTATGTCAGTGATTTCAGGTGACTCAGACACAAGGGGAGTTTCAGCATCCTTTTCTGAAATTTCCTCAGAGATGGCCATAAAAAGCTTTTGTTCCTTACACTTGTGGCCCGGGAAATATTTGTCATCACAATTATAACAAAGGCCTTTGAGTTGGTGTTCAGCCATTTCAACCCTAGTCAATTTTTGGATTTTTAATGGGGCAGAGGGAGTAGTGGGAGTGACGGGTTTAGGGCGAGGCATAAAGGAGGGTTTTCGGTTTTGAGATGATACCACCTGTTGTGCTTCTTTAGCTCTTTTAGTAGCCTCCACCCAAGTCGAGGGTCGAGCCATGAGGACATGGGCCCGAATATCCTCCTTGAGGCCACTCACAAAACACTCTCAAAAGAAAGCATCAGTCATGCCCTCTGTTCGAAAAGCTAGGCGTTCAAAGGCAGCTATGAAGTCTTCTACTGTTCCAGATTGCTTCAACTTTTTCAAACAGCCCAAATGGTTGGTGTCCGTGTCAAAGCGTTCATAAAGCTCAGTCACAAATTGGGTCCAAGCAATATACCCTTGATGGGAAGTTTTTCTCCATTGCCACCATTGCTAACATTCTTGATCTAAATGGAGAACACCATACCAGAAATAAAGAGAAATAATGTTCCATTTGGGTTACCCAACCAGTGGGGTCCGAGCCATCAAATTTGGTCACGTCCACCCGCGGAAGGCATATGTCACGTTGAAAGTGATGGGACTGAAAGGTATGGGAATGGGAGGAAGTTTCGCCT
>ML812517.1:88313-100061 GCA_009831015.1 Picea engelmannii
TTTACTCTTGGTAAAGCCTAAGCTCGTCAAGAAACTGTCTATACGGCCATACCAAGCTCTAGGAGCTTGCTTCAATCCATATAAGGCTTTCTTCAATCTGCAGACATGAGACTTTCTGTCTTCAACCTCAAATCCTTGAGGTTTCTCTATATACACTTCCTCTTCGATGACACCATTTAGGAAAGTTGTCTTCATGTCCATCTGATGCAGCTTCCACTTCATCTTAGATGCAAGAGCTATGATGGTTTTAATCGAAGTGTATCTGGCCACATGAGCGAATGTCTCTTCATAGTCAATGCCTTCCTTCTGGGAAAAGCCACGAGCGACAAATATTGCTTTATACTTCTCAATACTTCCATCATCAGCATGTTTTATTTTGAAGAGCCATCTGGAGGATACCACATCTTTACTCTTTGGTCTGGGAACTATTTCCCATACTTCGTTCTTCATTATGGATTAGTATTCCTTTGTCATGGCATCTGCCCATTCTTTCCTCTAAGTGGCTTCTTCAAAGCAAGTAGGCTCCTCCTCTAGAAGATCGCACATCAAAGCCGTATAACTGGAGAATGGCTTTGGTCTTTTCACCTATCTCATGGTTCCTTCGGGAACACCATACTTCTCTCCATCTTGAATAAGCTCTCTAGCCCAAGCTGGCTTCCTTTTATGGAGGATCGTCATCTGAGGAGGTTCTTGAACTTCTATCATGTCATGATCTTCTAGTAATTCCTTATCAGGGGAAGTTACGACTTCCCTCACTGGTTCAACAGCTCTGGGAACCTCCCTCACTGGTTCAACAGTCTTGGGGATTACGGGTTCCTCTTCGTATACTTCTTCAAGCTGGCATCTTCTTGATTTCTTAAGTGTTGCATCTTCATCAAAAGTCACGTCCTTGCTGATCTCAATGTGACGGTGACTTGGTATATAGATTATGAAGGCCTTTGAGACCTCACAGTATCCCACAAATATTCCCTTCTTTCCTGAAGGTTCCAACTTGTTTCTCTTCTCTTTCGATATATGAATAAATACTGGGTAGCCAAATATTTTGAGATGGCTTACCTCTGGCTTCTTTCCGATGAACATCTCTTCCGAGGTCTTGAGCCCAAGTGCACTATGGGATAATCAGTTCTGCACATATACAACTGCCATTGCTGCTTCTGCCGATAAGCACATAGGAAGATCTTGATCATGGATCATAGTCTTCACAACTTCCATTATTGTTATGTTCTTTCGTTCAACTACATCGTTTTGTTGGGGATTATAGGGAGTAGTGAGTTCCCTCTTGATCCCAACAACTTTGCAGAAGTTCACAAACTCGTTTGAGGTGTATTCTCCTCCATTATCTGACTTGAGTATCTTGATCTTTCTCTCAGAAAGATTCTCTATCAAGGCTTTGAATTCCTTGAATTTGTTGAACACTTCATCTTTAGATTTCAAGAGATACAACCAGGTATTACGAGAATAATCATCAATATACATACCTATTAATGGAAGATGATGGTATTTGGCCACACACATCTAAATGAATGAGTTCTAGGACTCCTTCTGCTTGTTGTCTCTCTTCGGAAAAGGGTTCTTGATGTTCTTCCCTTGTGTGCATCCATTGCATACGCCTTCATGGTCAACCTTGAGTTCTGGTAAACCTATGACTGCTTTGCATATGTATGGTAGCACCTTGTAGTTGATGTGAGCTAATCTTCTATGCCAAAGTTCAAATGGATTCTCAATGGTGTGGGTCATGGCAGCTTCTGAGTGACCCTTTATCTTATGAAGCCACCTTCTTCTTTTCCAATGATGATTGTTTCATTTGTGGTCTCTTCTTTAGTACGTTGCCTTCTGCAACCTTCACTATAGCTTCCTCAAGGTTATTACGTGTGACCTGGAGCAAGGTCAACAAAACAACAGGCAAGAGTAATATCCTTTTGATAATATAAAGCAATAGCACGAACAATCATCACAGTAGCTCCTTTAGAGCTATTACTTGTAACTTGTCTGAATCAAAGATTGAGGTAAGGAATACAATACGAAATGAGGTCAACACTCTCATAGCATTGTGATCAATCATTCCTCCACGACAACCTGGAACTAACACACGAGGTTTCTCCTAGAACCTAGAGTGCTGCTACTTTCCTTCCAAGTCTCCTTCACTCAGGACGACAAGTGTTTTCTTCAACCTGTCTTTTGTACTAGGACAATATGCTCTCTTGACAAAGGGTTGGGTTAGAGGATAAGCTCTATGATCTCAACTTTTAATCCATCTAATACCTTGACTCAAAAAAGGTTAGAATGATGCAACATTGATCAATATAACAAATGGATGCATATCAGAATAATCACACCTGGGTTGCGTCATTCCTCTGAATGTGTTGGATCTATGGCAAGAGATCCCTTCTCCTGCAAATACTCTTTAAAGTTTAACCATTTAAACATACGTGAGTACATACCTCTGATATCATTTGCAGGTGGTGGCACCATCTGGTAGCAACGGTAATCATTACCAACTCTTTAAAAACTTCAAGGGTGACTGCAACTAGTAAAATGGCTGCAACTGCAATTGGTTTTGAGACTGCAACTGCAACTTAGGGTTTTATGAGGAAACCCTAATTTTTCAAACTTCAAATTTTGAAATTCTGATCCAGGGGATAGATGTGTTGAGCTGAGGCGAGTAAGTTGGTGCAGTCAAAATTTCGAAAATCCAAATTTTACCCCCTCAAACTTGATCTGTGGATTTCTGGACTGGTGCTTCTGGTTTTTTGGTACTTCTGGTACTCTAGTTTTTTGGTACTTTTTAAAACTAGGGTTTCACTTTCTGGGAGATCTAGGCACTGAAAAGGTGCACTGAAGGTGCCAAAATGATCCTTGGGGGAGGGCACACTTTTCTAGATGGTTTTAGGGTTGAAATACCTCTCCAACAAAAAACCCTAATTTTCATGTACGAAAACAATGACGTTTTTCACTTTTCTCTTGTGAAAGATGCTCTCTTCAGCTTGGCTCTGATACCATGTTAATGTTTAAGCCATTATTATAGTTCTTTGCATTTCAATAGATAACAATAGCATAATACAAGATCATTAAGAAATACACAATCACAAGAGACACAACATTTATCCTAGGAAACCCTCTAGGGGAAGAAAACCCAACAAAACCTCCTTATTATAGATAGCCAATACAATGCCAAGAGATAACTCAAACTAATACAAAAGATCCTCTCCCAAAGATGTGCCACTATCTCTCCTTCTTCTCTAACTGCAGATCCAAAACGTGTCTCTCAATGAGCAAGTGAGTTGTGTGTCTAAGTGAGGTGTTAGCCTCTTTATTTATATAAGACTGGCACGTGTGAAGTGTCTCTTTACTGGCAGGGCCAACTTCTCCAACTGGGTGGTTATAACCACCTTTATTATATTTCGGGGCCTCTTTAATATCTTCTAAGGCCGACTTCTTATTCTGCCTATTGCAATTATCTTTTGACCAATCCGCAAAAGGGGATTTGGTCCGTTATAATAACCGACATGATCAATCCGCAATGGGGATTGATCCACTGAATAATATATCAAATAATAATAAGAATACACTTTGCAGTTACATTATTTTAACACTATGGACATGAGACCTCCAAATGGCCACAATTATACACTAATGGCTCTGACTTTGCTATTGCCTATCAGACATTGAGCGCATGCAAAGCAGTTCCAAAATTTTATCTCCATGATGGATTCTTATGCCATCTGAACCATCTCTGTGTTCCTTTAAGCGAGTGTGCAAAGTTGATCTGGGAAGCTCATTACAACTGGGCAGTGAAACATTTTGGTGTAGAAAAGACAATGGTAGTACTACAAAAGCATTTTTATTGGTTGAAGCTTCGACGAGATGTTCGCAAGTACATCAGATCTTGCACTGCCAAGCCCGCCATCAAGAAACATAGGCTATACACCCCTCTGCCTACTCCGAATAGGCCTTGGGAGTCCATCTCCATGGACTACATGTCCAGTTTTCCTTCAACCAAGCATGGGAATGACTCTATCTTCATGGTCATTGATCGATTCTCTAAGATGGCAGTTTTGACACCTTGTAAGAAGAGCATCACAACCGAGGCCACCACCAAGCTCTTCTTTACACATGTTTGGGTTCATTTTGGGATCCCACAAACTATTATTTTTGATTGAGACAGTAGGTTCTTGAGCACTTTTTAGTCCAGCCTATGGTCGATGATGGACACCAAGCTGACCAAATCGACTGCCTTCCACCCACAGACTGATGGACAAATAGTGGTAGTCAACAAGATGATTGTCCATATCCTAAGGATGTACAATTCCAAACATCCATGCACATGGGACGAAAGCCTTCCTTATAGCTACAACAGATCCCTCCGCAACTCTATTGGCCACAACCCTTTTCAGGTGTGCTTGGGGTTCCAACCATTGGCCCCCATTGACGTAGCTTTTCCCATTGCAACCACACAAGAAGAGTCCTCCCATGCTTAGACCGAGGTTGATCGGGCAGCCAAATTTGTTGAGCACATCCAACACATCCAAAAACAAGTTCATGATATTGTGCAAAAAGCCAATGCCAAGTACAAGTAGTGCCACGATCAACATCGAGTACCACACAAATTTCAGGTGGGAGATAAGTTGTGGTTGCATTTGCAAAAAGAGCACCTCACAGGATCCCATCGGAAGCTACGCCCACTTCGATACAAGCCTTACAAAATCACCAAGGTTGTGGGTGCGAATTCTTTTGAATTAAGTATTCATCCTTTCTTTGGCTTGCACCCGATATTTAATGTGGAACTGCTCCGACCATATTTTCCACCTCTACTATACACTTTGGACGTGGTCGAGCAGTTGGCCCCTAAGAACTCAATCCTGACTACATCGACCAGGCGAAAGTTGATCAGATCATGGACACCAAAACAAAGGGCACTTTCCAACAGACCATCCAACTCTATCGGGTCGTCAAAGCAGAGAAATTTCTTCATTAGGGCAAGTGGCTCACCAAGAGTCATATTCAATAGAAGTTTCCCCATCTGATGGAGGAACTTGATGTAATGGAGACCATTGTTTCCTAAGGGGGGAGGAATGATCCAGGTGGACATTAGTGGCCACCCATCTATTCCACTGGCTCAAATTACAATTTTCCATTTTGGCAATTTTTCTATTGTTTTTTCAGGTCCCAAACTTTTGGGGCCGTTTTGAGGCCCTAAATGACGTTTTTTTTGGCTCGACATGACCTAACATGTATACAAAGGCAGATGCTAGGCCGAACATAATGTGTTTTCCTTGGGTAAGCCATTCCGACGAGGTATCGAGTGCCCCAAACAAAGTTCGTATTCAAAAGCTATGCCCTCGGGAAGTTGACGTATCAACTACCCCCATCGGGGCCCACAAACCTTTTGGCGTTTCATCTCTCGGGGTTAGGGTTTTGGATATTTAGGGTTTTCTCATTTTTGCTTTATGTTAAAAAGGCCTTTGAAGCCTCATTGTAATCAACTTCTTGTGAATGAGTGTAGCCGACACATCTCTTCTCAGAGATAAGCTACCACCATTCTAGCTAGCTTGTGTGTTTTTGCATTTTGCAATCTTTTGTTTTTCAGACAATCATTAATAGAATCTGAGCTTTATTGTATTATTGTGTTCCTTGCCATATCTTTGTGTATTTCCTTGTTATATCTTTGTTATATTTCTGCTTTCATATTGTTCCCAAAATAATCTAGATCACAATGACAACTTCACAAACATCCAATGTTACAATATCACACTCCAATTCATTAATGAACTAACTTGAAATACATAACTTGAATTTACATAGGTGTGTGACCTAAAACTCTATACCCTTTTGCGACCACCTTGAAGGATGTGGTTCAAGATGTGTAGTGGGATTCAAAACTATTTGTTGCACCAAAGACTTAGAAATTATGCTCTTCTGATTATCGAAATCAAAGATAGTTGTTACCATTGTCTTCTTGATTTGCATATTACACGGAACAACTTCTCCCCCATTGTTTTTAAGTACCCACATTCCTCAACAAAAATTGACTTCTTCACTTTATTTGAGGGTTTATTATAAGAAATATTACCTTTTGTATTAGAAACTTTCATTTGAGCCATCAACAAAACTTTGTCCTTAACATTTAACTCTCTATTAACTTCTTATCCTTCAACTTTCTTAAATTGGACTTTCAAGACTCTTTTCAAGTTATGCATAAGGAAACGAGCTCAAAATGCACTAACCAATAGTTGTCCTAGTCATGACCGTCCTTCTTGCAATGATTACAATGGAAGTCCTTCTTCTATTTGGCATTTACAAATTTTGCATTGCCTTTCTATTACGTACCTTTTCCTCCTTACGTCTACTTGCCGTCCATTTGCAAGAACTTGTGCCATTAATTGACTTCTTTCCATGCTTTCCTTCTATGCACTTGGTTCTCTTGCAAACCTCATCAAGAGTCTTGACCTCAAAAGAATCACCTCCTTTATGACATTTGTATACAACCCACTAATGTACTTCATAACGACATTCCCAACACACAGGTTGATACCCAGTTGGATGCACTTCCTTTAGAACTTTGATGTATATTATTGAACTCCAAGTCCATATCTCTCCTTGAGATAATGCTACTTGAACTCTTCTTCATTACCCATATGATAGATAATGCTACTTGAACACCGTATTAGAGCATAATCCTCCACCTACAATAAAGATAAATAAATCTTCTTAGCATTTATGAACCCGTAACAATTGAAATAGATTTCTAGTTGTCTCAATGTATTATGTAGTCTATCAAGGCCCCTATATTGATCATAAGCCTTAAGCTCTACCTTAGCTTAGACTTTGAACGAGCTTTTGGAGGTATGAGGATCATCTTCTTAATGAAAGGTCTTCTCCTAGTCCATCTTGGGATTGTCTGGTTTCTTCTTTTCACCTCTAGAAGAATTTGCACAACCATTCTTACTATTTCCAATTATTGCTCAAACCAACTATTTTAACATTTCCCCAATACCTTCTACTTGTGACTCCAATTACTTGAATCTTACTTTACCCTTGTCTATCTCATGGTCATTTACCATTTCAGGGTAGATTGGGGCACAACTATGGGTCAATCTAGACAATAATGGTTCTTCACTCACCACATATCCAAGTTTGGTTTTCACCACACACTCATCAAACAAACAAAAACAATGCTCCGATAATAAAATAATATGTATTCTAATGGGCAAGTTAGATTTGACTAATGTATCTACACTATAAATCCGATTAACTATACTACTACACATCGTGAATAGTTATCCTATATTTCTTTCCTTTATTAAACAAAAGCAAAATAGAGAACAAAATCAGACACAACATCCATCACATAACACAACAATATTTGTATGGAGAACCCTCATGAAGAAGAAACTTTAGTTCTAGTTCAAGTCTATCAATTAACAAATGTTTACAATTGCAAATCTACACTTCCTCCAAGAATTTCTATCTACAATGCTACATTAACAATGCCTGAGATTTATAGAAAATATAGCCTTCCTTTTCTCAAGGCCCTCTTCTTCTCCTTCTAGACAACTCCATCCACTGCGATCTCTCAATAAACTACCCAATGATTAGTGAATTGTCCAATCCTCCAACGAGTTAGCCAAACTCTTTTCGATGTTAGTTTAGGCCATCTAGTTTTTATAAGAGTAAGTTATTAGACGGTTCTTTTGGTTGCGATATTTAGTTACCAAAATGAATTGACTCCCACCTATTAAGTTATAAAATGATCCATCTTCTCGGTAACCATCACCAACATCTAGTCGACAAGCTCCCAATCAATGTTGTCACATCACAACCAACTCATTGACACATGTCTAACTGGCATGTCTTTGCTGACAAGGCTTTGTGCTATCCACCCAAATGACATCAACTCAATTGACCAAATGCCTATCCTTCACTCTTGTTGACACCATGCAATCGCTAGTCGACTAGAGTGTAGTCAATGAAATATTAGTCATTTCTCTTCTTAATGGATCTTCTCTGGTCGGTTCTCCTTTACTTGAGTATCCCTAATCAATCTTTCTTAGTTGATTGTACATAATTGGTCCTTAATCTAGTTTGAATTTCATATCACTTTCATTGAGCCTAAAAAGGCCACCTTCGCATGGTGTTTGACTATTGGAAACCCAATCTTGGGCCACAAACTTTAGTGTTTGGTAGTTTGAATCCAAATGCCCAATATATGGAAGGAATACCGTAGATGTCTCTTTTGGTTTTGTGATTATGGTTAGTCACCTTGTGAATGGGTCCATAGATTATGTAGTCAATTGCTCCCTTCCCATGTTACCTAGAAAGTTGTCCTCTCAGGTGACAAACTCCCTTGGCCTGTTGAGTTTAGAGTCAATGGGCCACTGATGAACACAAGTCCCTTTTTTCATTTAAAAAAAAATAGAATGAAAGTTGTTAATGGTGGCTTGTTGGGTTGGTGAAAGCGAGTAGCTTATATAGTCCCCACTTAGGGTTTAATGTTAATGCTCATGCTTGTGGATGTGTGCTAGAGCACACAATAATGGTTGAGGTTATGTGTGAACTTGGGGCGACTTTAGTGGAATAGATATCCCCCACTCACAACTGTTTCACTGAAAGTAGTTGAATTGAATAGTGCTAATGCTTCTCCTCCTTTCATTCCTTAAATGACAAATTCTCAACCATTTCTCTAGTTATCTCCAATGCTGAGAAGTGTCCATAACTTAAGAAACATTGATGAATGAGAGCCCAACCCATCCATAATTAGTGGTGAAAAGTTAAGGACAACCCCAAGGACAAAGACAACCCTTAGATAAACACAAGGGTGATATGTGCTACCGTGTGTTCATAATCTATGTATGGGGGAGTTGATCTTTATCTTGCTCATGTTACTTGTCCCATGCCTTTTGACAGAGTTGATCTTGATCTTTATCTTGCTCATGTTACTTGTCCCTTGCCTTTTGACAATTTATCAGCGTATATGGCAAAATTTACTAGTTTATCTTGCTCATGTTACTTGTCCCTTGCCTTTTGACAATTTATCAGCCTATATGGCAGTTTTGGTACAAAATTTACTAGTTTCTCTATGCGCGTAGTTTTTTCGGGAATTAAAACGCCTTGCACATTTTAAACATATTAACAATTAAAGGATGCATTTTATTTTTAAAAACATCTCCCATGTGTTCTTTCATCGATAGTTTGACACATCGAGGCAGCCATGGGGAAACGAGAGGTTGGGATCGAACTTACAAAACAGTTAGGTAGACATAAGTTCTTTAACAGCTGATGAAGTTTTCAGGAGGAGCAGTCAGTAGCAAGCTGTAGCAATGGATGATAGCAATGACGACGTTGATGGAGAAACTCGCTCATTTTACTTTTACGACTTATGTCCGCTTGTTGCAGGGCTCCATGAATCCGAAGTCCCTTGCAGAGGTCAGACAAGCCCATGCCCACTTGATTACAAACGGTTACATGCCCGGCCTCTTTCTGGGGAATCGTCTGATCGACATGTATGTCAAATGCGGTAGTGTTCAGGATGCAGGCTATGTGTTTGACAAAATGCCTGAACGAGATGTCTCGTCTTGGAACAACTTGATTGCAGGATATATCCGAGTTGGCGATGTAGAGAATGCACGCCAACTGTTTGACAATATGGCGAAACGAGATGTAGTGTCTTGGACTTCTCTGATATCGGGTTATGATCAGAATGGGCAGAGCGAGGAGGCCCTCAAATTCTTCTGCCAGATGCGGCAGGCTGGCTGTAAGCCGAATCAGTTTACTTTCGCCAGCACACTCAGTACGTGTGCCAGCCTCCAGTCCTTCTATGAAGGGAAACAGGTGCATGGTCATGTTATTAGGACTGGTTTTGAGTCTAGTGTCTTTGTTGGGAGTTCCCTTGTTGATTTATATGCAAAATGCGGGATTTTAGAGGATGCACGTCAGGTGTTTGATAAAATGCCTCAGCGAAATACAGTTTCATGGACTACTTTGATGGTGGGTTATGCCCAGAACCAGTTCGGTAAGGAGGCCCTGAAATTATTTTGTGACATGCAACAAGCAGGCATAAGACAGGACCGCATAGCGTTTGTCAGTGCCCTTATTGCTTGTGGGAGTTCTGCAGACGTGATGCAGGGCAAGAAGGTTCATGCTCAGATCATCGCAACTGGATTTCAAACCGATCCCTTTACTGGGAATGCTATTGTGGATATGTATGCAAAATGTGGAGCCATAAGGAATGCATGGACAATGTTCAACAGAATGTCTGAATGGGATGTTGTCTCATGGACTGCAATGATTGGAGGGTATGTGCAAAATGGGTATGGTGAAGAAGCTATGAAACTATTCCAGAAAATGCTACAGAGCGATGTTAAGCCGAACCCTTTCACCTTTTCTAGTGCACTGAGTGCTTGTGCGAACATGGCTGTTCTAGAAGTCGGCAAGCAGCTCCATACCCATGTTATTGGAACTGGATATGAATCATTCCTAACTGTAGGAAATGCTCTTGTCTCATTTTATGCCAAATGTGGGAGTATAGATGAGGCAGCTCGAATGTTTGACAATATAGCTAGTAAAGACTTGGTCTCATGGAATGCAATGATTGTTGGTTATGGCCAGAATGGAAATGCCACGGAGGCCCTCCAGCTCGTCAATCTGATGCTAGATTCAAAGGTGAAGCCGGATGAGATCACCTTCCTGGGTATTCTGTCTGCGTGCAATCATGCAGGACTAGTGGATGAAGGATGCCATTATTTTGACATTATGAGACTGGAATATAATATCCCTGTAAAAGCTGACCACTATGCCTGCTTGATTGACCTTCTGGGTCGTGCTGGGCGCATCCATGATGCAGTAGCCATGGTCAATGACATGCCCATTGAACCTGATGCTGTGGTATGGAAAGCGTTGCTTGGTGCCTGCAGAATTCATGGCAATGTAGAGCTGGGGGAGCATGCAGCAGAGCACCTCATTCGGCGGGATCCAGAAAATGCTTCAGCATATGTGCTGCTCTCAAATGTATATGCTGCCGCCTGCAGGTGGGATGATGCTGCAAAGGTGAGGAAAATGATGAAGGACAGAGGAGTAAAAAAGGAGGCAGGATGCAGCTGGATTGAGGTGAAAAACAAGGTCCATACATTTAGTGCAGAAGACACATCGCATCCCCAATCAGAGGAAATTTATGCAATGGTTGAGAGATTGGTAATGCAGATGAAGGAAGCAGGCTATGTGCCTGACACAAATTTTGTGCTGCATGATTTTGAGGAGGAGCTCAAGGAAAAGAAACTTTGCTATCACAGCGAAAGGCTAGCCATTGCTTTTGGTCTTATCAGCACACTTCCTGGAACCCCTATTCGAATTGTGAAAAACCTCAGAGTCTGTGGTGATTGTCATACTGCTTTCAAGTTTGTTTCCAAAATTACTGTGAGGCAAATTATTCTAAGAGATACTAACCGCTTTCACCATTTCAATGATGGGTTTTGTTCATGTAGGGATTATTGGTAATTTTAACAAGGGATACTAACTGCTTTCATCATTTCGATGTTGGGTTCTGTTCATGTAGGGATTCTTGGTATTTTAACAACAACAAAAATAGAAAATCTCTCATATATGTCATGGCCTTGTCTTAGTAATGTAATGGGGTCCCATTTATTTTTTTAATCCTCCATCTTTGGTATGATGCTAACCATGTCATGGAAAAGAAAATAGACACAACAGAACAAAAATATGGTTTATGTCTCTAGAATCAATTAAGTAAACTGC
>ML812518.1:0-18335 GCA_009831015.1 Picea engelmannii
GGTACGTTACATTGATGTGATACCCTTTTGTGTATGTGTAGTGTTTGGTATCCCTTACATGTATATAATGGATGTTATTTTCATAAGAAGGTAAAACCAATACTGCCCGATCAAGGGTGAGACAATTTATCATTAATACTCATAAGGGGAATTCTAATATCTCTTTGGTGAGTTCCCATCAAGATAAGGGATTGGTTAGCTCAAGAAACATTTTTTTTTCTTTTCTTAAGTTAGAACCAAATTTAAGGTAAAAAATTTCATAGAGGTATGTGCTCTTCACTCTCTCTCACCTTCATCTTCTTCTATATATTCTATACCTTTTATGGGTATGTTTCCTACGCATGGTATACACTCTTGGAATCCTTTCCTTTCCTTTAAGATCATATGTTTATATAAATACTCGAATTCCTTAGTAATCTTCCTTCTCCTACAACTAATCACTCAGGTTCCAATCCTCTTCCTTCATCAACCAATTTCCTTTCTTTGGTTTGAATATTTTTCCTTATGTATTATAACTAACTCTCAACTTATCATAGACAATATCCTCTATCTTGGAGCTTACCTTGTCCTTGAGACCAACCCAATCACCTTCACACTATACTTATTTATTCTCCATCATCACCTATATTGGGATTCTAGTGAGATCAATTGCCTTTTTTCAATGATTCATCTTTATATTTTCTTGTTTTGACTTAGTTTCCACCTCAACAACCTTATGAATTCTCATTCCTATATTTCCATCTACTTCTTTGTGCATAAATATCTTTCTTCATCTATGCACACTATTATATACTCATTATTATTTTTGTATGCTAACATTATTCTTGTGCCTTCATACCTCCCTCTCATTCTATGTGTTTACCTCATTAGTCATAATGTACACTAGAACATATGGGCATACATATAGCTTATTTTGCATCATTCTACCCTTGTAAAAAAGTATTTTCACTTGTGCATGCACATCATCATTTTGTTGCTCCATCACAACTTCCCTTTTACATGTATTTGGTATTTTTACTATATAATCCACACATTTTCAACCTCTAATTTATTTCTTAGATTCCTTACATATTGCTTATTTTTCCACCTTGCATCTTGAATAACACCTTTATAACTTCTTTTATAACACATTGCATCAAAAATAGCTTTTATAACACCTTGGGATACATATGATTATGCATGCATTCCCTTTGGCTTGAAAAATGCAGGAGCAACCTTTCAGAGAGGTATGGACCATGACCTCAAGGATTTGATCGAGAAATTAATGGTTGATTACCAAGATGATCTTAATGTTCATTCTAATATCATAGAAAAGTAGATTCATCATCTAAGAGAAGTTGTTCAAAGATGTAGGTTATATGGAATATCTCTTAATCCAAATAAATGCTTATTTGTAGTTTCAGAAGGAAATATTTTGGGACATATAGTCAACAAATAATGAATATATAATGATCCTGGTAGAGTCAAGGATATCAATGAACTAAATCCTTCGAATTCAAAAAAGGGAGTGCGATCATTTTTTGGCAAAATAGATTTTGTCAGAAGATTTATCCCATATTATGCAACAATTGTTAAATCAATAAATACATTGTTGAAAAGGATCAAATATTTGAATGGACCCAAGATATTCAAAGAGAATTCACCAATATCAAACATGCAATCACCACTGCACCTGTATTTATCAACCCATATTTTAATAAATCTTTCATCATATATTCTTTTTCCTCGGAGGAGATTATTACTTCTATTCTTACACATAGAAATCTTAAAGGAGAAGAATTACCAATAAGTTTCATGAGAAAAAGTCTTCATGATTATGAATTGAAATATTTAAAGATAGAGAAGCAAGCTCTTTCTTTAGTTAAGTCAATGGCTCAATTTAGAACTTATATTATGTCATCCCATGTCATAACATATGTTCCTACTTCTCCAGTGAAAATGTTTCTCAGCCAACAATTGAGAGAAGGTAAATGGGAGAATTGGTTGGAAAAAATCCAAGAATATGACATTGAGATTAAGACACTAAAAGTAGTCAGAGGATAGGGGTTGTGCAAACTCATTGCAGGATTTGATTCACTAAATGGAGTTATATCAATTTCAATAGGATCATCTACAACAACTTTTGAACGGTATAAATATATTTTTTTCTATTTAAAATATGACCAATTCCCAAATGGCATGTCTCCCAAAGAAATAAGAGAACTAAAGATGAAATCAAACCAATATGTTTTGGTTTTCGAAATTGTGCTCCGTATGAATTTTGATGGAATGTTGTTGAGATGTGTTGATGCAATAAAAGCTCAGAGGCTGTCAGAAGATTTTCATGAGGGGATTTGTGGTGGGCACTTCACACCTATAGCTACTGCACATACAATAATAAGAGTCATACATTATTGGCCAACTATTTTCAAAGATTCATACTCAATGGTAATAAAATGCATTTCTTGTCAAAAAATTTCAGGAAAAATGAAGAGGGAAATAATGCCTCTACAACCCATATCAATAGAGGAACCATTTTCACAATGGGGATTGGATGTAATTGGGATGATCAACCCGAAATCAAGTAAGGGCCATTTATATATTCTCACAACCATGGATTATTTTACAAAATGTCAAGAAGCAATAACATTAAAGAGGGTTGATTCAGATGAACTCATAAGATTTCTCAAAGAAAATATTCTAGCAAGATTTTGAGTTCCAAAAAAGTTTATCATAGGTAATGGATCAATATTCGTTGGGTCAAAGTTTACCAATTTTTGTGGAGAATTTGGTATCATAATGGGACAATCATCAAACTATTATACCCAAGGAAATGGTTTGGCTGAATATACTAATAAGACTTTGATCCAAATCCTCAAGAAAATGATTGATTTTAGTTAAAGAAATTGGCATTTGAAATTGATAGATGCACTATGGGAAAGCATATTAACACCAAAAGATAGAACTGCAAACTCCCTATATACACTGGTGTATGGTAAAGAAGCAAGAATTATTATCAATCTGTAACTAAATGTGTTAACATATACTGTGAATATTGAATATGTAGAGGAAGTATCCCCTTTACACAGAAGATACAATCAGTTGATGAAATTGGAGGAAGAACGAGCCAAATCATTAAAGAAAATGAGTCAGCAATAGCATATCAACAATAAATATTTTGACTAGAGTACAACAATGAAATATTTTCAATAGAGGCAATGGGTACTACTATGGAACAAAGCAAAGGAAAATCCTTCCATGCATACAAAGTTTGAGGAATTATGGATTGGCCCATAAATTATTGAAAATATATTGGGTTATAATTATTACTTAATAAAAGACATGAAGGGGACAATGCAGTGGTTTCCAATCAATGGTCATCATCTCAATAGTTTATTGACCTAATTAATCCTGCTCTAATCTGTACATATTTTTATTTTCTTGTTTCTGTACATACTTTATTTTTTTCTTATCTCTCTTTTTACACTGACTCCATGCCCAATAGACCAGATTATGGGTTCTTAATAACCTGCAAGGGGTTACTGTCCCTCAGTTGTATCCAGTTGCTGACTTTACTTCTTACATATACTTTAATTCTTGCATTTTCTTCTTACATATTCTTTACTTAGAATTTTTTTTGATTTGTGGCGGGTTCATACTTCTTTTCACCAAAGTTTCTGGTCACTCAAAATGCACCTTTATTCTCTGCCACCTCCATAATGCACCAATATTACTTAACCTTTTCATCTCTTCGTGGAATGACGGGTTCACAGGTTGATATTATAAAAAAATTTCATATCCACTCCTCTGCCATCAACAAAATGCACCATATATTTTTATGACCCTCACTTTTCTATATACTTAGAATATTTTCAAGACTGTGTTTCACCGCAGGTTCGAAAGACCCTTTTCTTAAAACATTTCTCTCCTCTTACAAGTTCAACTGACCAATATTGATACCTAGCCAATTTTCTTTCCACCATGGGTTTATGGGACATCGAGATTTGATTATCCTCTCCTCTATCAAGTCCAACAGATAAAATCTTACACTTAAACTTTTTTAGATTTCATCATAGGTTGGTGGACACGTGGGCACATCCAAATCCTATATTCTCTTGAACTCCAAGTTTGACTCTGCGACATATTGCATTTATTACCTTATAGCCTTCCCCAAGATATATTAAATGCTAACCTTACGAAGATAAGAGTTAATTAAATTCAAATAAATTCGTTATTAATGGAAAACTTCTCTAAGTAATTCTCAATTTAAATCATATTAATTTAGAAGTTATATTATCGAGAAAAAAAATTACTTTGAAATCAATGTCTTGAGGAACTATACAAGAAATCGCCAAATTCGTCAAAATGTCTACAAGGAGAGATAAATTATGTGGAGACACTCTTAACCTGTTTGAGAGAGAAGACCAAACTTCCACTGGTCGAGATCATATTGGTATTACACATCACTTCCATTGCTAGAAATAAATGAAAACAAAGTTTGGACATAAGGTATTTCTTTAGCTGGATGTGTACCTGAGGTTTTTTATTGTAAATAAATAGTTTCATGGTGTGTTGATAAATTTGACCAAAGTAGAAGAATGATTCAACTTCAGAGAGAGTCCCATGCTTCTCTATCACCGTCAGTTTTTAGAAGAATGATGAAACTTCCAGAACCGACAATCACATTCAAGGGAGATGCAGTAAGGAGATTGTTTAAGAAGAAGAACAATGGATTAGAGCTCTTGCAAGAATACCTCAAGGACCTTGAGATAATGCCAGAAGATATATCAAGAATTCAATTCAAATATTTAAAGAAAACCTATCGAGAGTTAGCATGGATTTTCACCAGAATCATAGGTCAAGAATCTACAACAACCATTCCTTGGTTGGCTCTGTACATTTTATACTTTACAATTAATCAAGAACCAATTTTTGATTGGGGAAATATTATTTCTATGGAAATAGCTGCACAACTATCAAATTTTAAAAAATATAAGAAATTTTATATGTCCTCCTATTTTATATTTTCCATCATCTACTGCCATATCCTCAAGGGTTTGAGTATCGGAAAAATGGTTGACTATAAAGATGACAATGTGGTATTGGGGATTGTGGAAAAAAAGGTAATTTACTATTTTTATGAGGTGTATAATGAATTCATATCTATTTTCAAAAAACTCATTTTTGGATCAAATACATCTAGATTGTCCTTGGAATAATCAACATTACTGGACAAAAGAGGGACTATTGAAAAAATGGAGAACTACAATGTAGTGAGAATTTATTGTTATAGAGAATTCATATCGATTTTCAAAAAACTCATTTTTGGATCAAATACATCTAGATTGTCCTTGGAATAATCAACATTACTGGACAAAAGAGGGACTATTGAAAAAATGGATAACTACAATGTAATGAGAATTTATTGTTCTCATGAAAGACCCATTTTTCTCCCTTATTATATTTCAAAAAAAAAAAATTCTAATGAGATTGCAAGACAATACAGGTTTTGGTTGCATTTCTTTCACGAGAAGAGAAAGAAGCAGTTTATTCCACTACCTTGAAAATGGGGGAAATCATGTTAAGAGGTATTTCGAAGATTGATCAATTTTCAACTCATCTTGACCAAAACAATTTGAAATATGCAGAAGAGATTAGGGTATTTCACCCAAATAATTTGTTTACTTATCATATGATACATGTTGGATTTAGTAGGTCACTCACCAATAAATTTGTATTTGTAGAAGAAGAGGGTGACAACCGTGACCCTCCGGTAAAAATTGTTGAAATGAGAACGAATGATATAGAAACTATTGTGAGTATGACAGATCAATACAAGAAAAGGGGAAGAGTATCCATTGAAAAAAGTGCTCAATCTCCCATTTTTTCACCAAAACCCGACCTACCCAAGCAGATTTTTCAGTCAATAACATCACAACAAAAGAAGTCCTTAACAAATAACAACCCTCCACAAGGAAAACTGGAAAAATCTCACAAGCTTCAAGTGAAAATAAAAAAGGGTAAATTCTGAGCAAGAAATAAAACAAAACATACCTGAGAATGAAATTTCCCTTGAAGATATGGATCTAGATGTTGTTATTGAGAACATACATTTTCCTAATGATGAACAAAGATTTCACGAGAGAAAACAAGTCACAGTCGAGGTTGTTGTCCATGAAGAAGTTTTCTCCAAGAAACATTTGTTGTTCATAATTCTTTATTTGACAAGAATTTTAGAAAATTAATCTTTGAAAGATCTAATTTAAAAGGGAAAAAGGAAAATTTTGTTATGATATTGATCTCAGTGATTTTCCCCCATCCAAAATTGCTAAGATTCAAAAATTTATAGGGGATTCCCTAGATTTTTCAATAGACGACATGGAAGATGAAAACCTCAAGATTAAGGAAAGAATCAAAGAATTAGAGTATGCTCTGATGCCACCCCCAATACTTGTGATCCAAGTGGATATTGGTGGCCACCCACCTATTCCAAATGGCTCCTCTTGTCCATTTTTGTTCATCACGTTCTTCTGTACTTATTTGTAATTGTGGGTTCTACACTTCTAGGGATGTCTAAATCCCCACACATCCTCTAGGTGGATACTGGTGGCCTCCCGCCTAATCCAACTGGATTATTTTGTATGTTTTCATGTCATCACATCTTGTTGTACTTCCATGGCTGTTTTGGGGCCCTAAACATTTTTTTTTTGCTCACCATAGTCAAACTATATACAGAGTTAGAGTTTGACAATGGAATGTGTAGCTCTCTAAAAGACCTTTCTAACAGGCTATTACACGCCTAAAATGAAGGCCATATGCAAAAGTTACGACCCTGGGAAGTTGAGTTACCAACTTACACCAACTTACCCATAGGGGCCCACATGAATTTTGGTGTTTCACCTTCTAGGGTTAGGATTTTTGATGTCTAGGGCTTTGGAATTCATGAGAAATATCAAAAAGGCCTTTGGAGCCTCATTGTAATCCATTCTGCTCAGACGAATGCGCATAGCAGCCACATCTTTTCTCAGAGATAGCTACCACCATTCAAGCAAGTGTTTCGGTTCTGTAGTTTTACAGTTTCAGCCTATTTCATTATTCAATAGAAGATATTGTTCACTAGATATCTGTGTTATTCTTCACATCTCTATGTTTATGGTATTCATTCTGTTAATCAGTTCATTCCGCTCCTAAATCTGTATCAGTGGTATCATAGCGGTCTTCTCTTATTTTATTTTTCTTTGTGCATGTCCCCGACAAGATCTGGGTATAATAATTTGGGACTCAAACCAATCGAGCCATTACAAGATCGGTCGTTTCGAGCCCAAAAACAACCCATGGGGGACAAAAATAAATATGATGGAGCAGGAGATCCTATTAAAATGTTTCTCGAGGAATCCATCGTGAAAAAAAGGAACAAAATGAAGCACAACTTTGTGTAGATCCTTCGATGACTTCCCACAGGAGAAGCATATTCATCAAGAGGCCATGAAACCCCCTTCAAGGTACAAGTAATTTTTGATATTCCATTATTTGAAGGACAGATAGATGCAGATGTTGTAGATAAATGGTTGAATCTACTCGAAGGGTATTTTTCGATCCACAATTTTTTTGATAGGGAGAAGATCACTTTTGCACTCCTCAAGGTCGTTCCCCATGTTAAAGACTGGTGGGATACTTACTCTGAGCAAAGGGTCATGGAGGAATATGAAATATTTGTGGTGGCCCCTACATGGGATTCCTTTCGGGACGTTATTAAAGAACAATACTACCCTGTTGGAATCCACGAGGACCAATACACTAGATGGACCACCCTACGTCAAGAAAGGGAACAAACAATACCAGATTTCACCAATATTTTCCATACCCTATGTACCAAATTGGGTATCAAATACTCTTAGCGTCATCTTGTGCTCAAATACTGCAGTTGTTTGCATAGATACATTCAAACATAAATGATTTTTTGGACATCGCCTCATTAGGCACGGATTATAGATACGCTATCAAGATCGAGAAAAAATTTAAGTAGAAAAGGAAAGAGTTTGGATATTCAAACCCCTCACAGCCAAAGCAAGGAAAATGCAACCCCAACCGACACAGAAAGGGACCAATTCGAGATGGCTTCCCTC
This sequence comes from Picea engelmannii, assembly GCA_009831015.1. Taxonomy (NCBI): domain Eukaryota; kingdom Viridiplantae; phylum Streptophyta; class Pinopsida; order Pinales; family Pinaceae; genus Picea; species Picea engelmannii. Next base: position 8,106 of record ML812518.1, read on the forward strand.
AGGAAATCTAGTCCAAGCCACAACACAAGGGAAATCAGAAGACAAAGAAGGACACAGGAAAATGGTGTGAGTACCATAAAATCCCTTGGCACAACACCGAAGAATGTCGCTCCAAGCAGTCCCTCATGGTTGAACTGAAGGCTTCTGAGTCAGAGGTCGATTCTGATTCTGAATCATATCTTGAAAGAGGGAAGCAGATTATTGATGCTCAACCCAGTGCCACTTTCGCTACCACCAAAGTATGACCAAGCGAACCAGAAGAACAAGAGGAAGGGGAATGCCTCTTTCACTCAGATATGTGGGTAAAGGGGGCTCCGCTTCATTTCATTGTCAATAGAAGTATTCAAAAGAACTTGATTTCAACAGAGGTTTTCAAGCAGTTGTACCTTCCAATGAGACCGCACCCGCAACCCTACATTATCAGCTAGCTTCGCCAAGGAAGACATATTCGTGTCAGCCAACAGTGTCGTCTACCCTACGACATCAAGACTTTCAAAGATGAGGTACTGTGTGATATTGCTTCCCTTGAAGTTTTTGATGTTCTTTTAGGAAAACCATATTTGTTGAAGAGTCATGTTATGTATGAGTCTAGACCCCGCAGTGTTATTATTACTTTGGGTAGACAATTGTACAGGATACCAGAGATAGCGCCACCTACTGATATTTCTTTCGTCTCTACTAAGAAATGCGGTAAGGTCATCTCACAGACCGGGAAGTTCATCTTCTTTGTGATCTGTGCTCACAGTACGAATAAGGTCGGCGCCACATCCATGGCCTCTACATAGATCCTCTCTTTGCAGTAGAAGCAAGTGGACGGGATCATGGAAGAATAAAGAGACATCTTATCCTCAACTACAGAGGTACCGACACACTACCAAGTCAAGCATCCAATCGATATGACCCTCGACACACTTCTACCTAATGAACCAGTCTATCATCACTCGCTGATGGAAAATGATGAAATCAGGCGATAGATCCCAGAGATGCTTCAAAAGGGGAACATCATACCCTTCTCCTCCCCTTGTGGAAGCCCGATTGTACTGGTGCAGAAGAAGGATGGGACATGGCAACTCTGCATTGATTACAGAGCCTTAAACAAAATCACAGTCAGGACCCAGTACCCCATTCCCAGTATTGATGAACTTCTTGTCCAACTCAAGGGGGAAAATTTCTTCAGCAAGATTGACCTAAATTCTGGCTACCACCAGGTTCCCATCGAACCAACTAATGTATGGAAGACAACATTCAAATCTAAATAAGGTCTCTTCGAATGGCTAGTCATGCCCTTTGGATTAACAAATGCACCAGCCACTTTCATGAGATTGATGGATGATGTATTGATACCCTTCACCAAATCCTTTGTGGTGGTATATTTGGATGCCATTCTCATCTTCAACAGGATGTGGGAGGAGCACATGTGGAATATTCAATAGGTTTTGAGCACTCTGCGGCAGCACAAGCTCTATGCAAACTTGGAAAAATGCTCTTTTGGCATGAACAGGGTTCAAGCTACATTGTTGATGAGCATGGGGTACATGATGATCCAGCTAAGATCCAAGTCATTTGTGACTGGCCATCCCCGACCACACTGACTAAGCTTCGGAGCTTCTTGGGACGAGCCAACTTCTATCAATGGTTCATGTTGGGATTATTCCATATTGCATGGGCCCTCATCCAGGTGACCAAGGGAGGTGGTAGGGCCAATTTCGTGTGGGGGAAGGAGCAAAAATGAGAATTTGATGATCTGAAACATTGCTTGTGCTCAACTCTAGTACTCTCCTTGCTTGATCTGCAACAACCGTTCAAGATTGATACTGATGCATCTGAATATGCTATGGGTGCAGTTCTCACTCAACACGGGCATCTAGTGGCATACCATAGTGAGACATTGTCCGGAAATACCCCACCTATGAAAAGGAAATGTATTCCATTGTACAAGCATGTCGTCAATGGAAACATTACATTATGGGAAAAGAGACAATCATACACAATGATCACAATCCTCTGTAGTTCATACAGACACATGGGAAATCGTAGAACGACCGCCATAAGAAGTGGTCCACCTACCTACAATAGTTCCATCTCAACATCAAGTATAAGACAGGTATCTCCAATCGTGTCGTTGACTGCCTCAGTCGGCCTCCTATGGCTGCACTCACCACTGTTCTCCATTCATGTGGACATGAAGCATCTGAGTGTCCCCAAATTTATGAGCAAGATCCAGACTTCGCCACCACCTATCAACTCTTGGGTACAGGTGCAATTGTCACCGATTTTCACATTCGGGACAAACTCTTATGCCACCTAGGCCATATCTGTGTTCCTACAAGCGAGCGTGAAAATCTGATTTGGGAAACCCACTACAGTCAGGTGGCAGGACATTTTGGCATGGAGAAAACTATGGTCATTCTTCAGAAACATTTTTATTGGCCAAAACTTCGACAGGACGTCAGCAAGTATATCAAATATTTCATTTCCTATGCCATTTCCAAGCCATCCATCAAGAAGCAAGGCTTATACAACCTTCTTCTTATTCCTGAGAAGCCTCGGGAATCCATCTCAATGGATTACATGTATGTCTTGTTATCCACCAAACAAGGAAATGGTTGCGTATTTGTGGTTGTTGATTGGTTTTCGAAGATGGCCATCCTCACAGCCTATAAGAAGAATATCACAACGGGAGATACTTCCAATCTCTTATTTGAATGAGTGTGGGTCCACTTTGGGATACCACAGACCATCATCTCTGACTGGGACAACAGGTTCCTCAACACATTTTGGTTGAGTCTCTGGTCTCTATTGGACACCAAGCTCACGAAATACACTACTTTCCACCCCCAAACTGACGACCAAATAGGGGTCGTCAATCAGATGATTGTGTACATCCTACACATGTACAATTATAAGCATCCACATACATGGGACAAGAGTCTCCCTTATGTTCAACACAGTTACAACAAGGCTCTCCATAGCTCCACTGACCATAGCCCATTTTAGGTGGGTATGGTATTCCAACCCTTGGGACCCATTGATGTTGCACTTCCTCTTGCCACCGCACATAAACACTCTTCCCATGATCAGTCTGCGATAAAAAAAATCCACCAGATTCATTGAGCGGATTCAACACATCCACCAACAGGTCCAGGAGAGTTTTTAGAAATCCAATGCTAAGTACAAGCAACGCCATGATGAACATAGGGTACCACACCAATTTCAGGTTGGCAATAAAGTTTGGTTACATTTGTAGAAGGAGTGTCTCACGGGGCCCCATCAGAAGCTTCACCCACTTTGCTATGGGCCTTACACTATCACCAAGTCTATGTGTAGTAATGATTTTGAGCTCAACACTCCACCCTTCCTTGGCATGCATCCAATGTTCAATGTGGACCTCCTTTGGCCATATTTCCCACCATTATTGGACACCTCAGAGATCATAGAATATATGACACCAATAGAGCTCAACCCCAACTACATGGAACTAGCCTCCATTGATCAAATAGTGGACACACAGGTCAAGGGCACTCACCAGCAGAGGATCCGGTTTTATCGGGTTGTCAAGGTAGGGAAACTCCTACACCAAGGAAAGTGGCTCACTCGGGGCCAAATCCAATAGAAGTTTCCTCACCTTATGGGGGAAATCAATGCAATGGATACCATTGCTTCCTAAGGGGGGAGGATTGATCCAAGTGGATATTGGTGGCCACCAACATATTCCAACTCGCTCCTCTTGTCGTTTTTTTGTTTAGCACGTTCTTCTGTACTTATTTGAAATTGTGGTTTCTACACTTCTGGGGTTGTCTGAAGACCCACACATTCTCCAGGTGGATACTGGTTGCCTATCGCCTTATCCAACTGGCTTATTTTGTATGTTTTCATGTCAACACATCTTGATGTACTTCCAGGGTCGTTTTGGGGCCCTAAACATTTTTTTTTTGCTCGCCACAATCAAATAGTAGACAGAGTTAGATTTTGATGGTGAGATGTGTAGTTCTCTGAAATACCTTTCCAACAGACTATCACGCACTTAAAACGGAGGTCGCATGCAAAATGTATGACCCTGGGAAGTTGAGGTACCAACTTACACCAACTTACCCATAGGGGCCCACATGACTTTTGGCGTTTCACCTTCTAGGGTTAGGTTTTTGGATGTCTAGGGTTTTGGCAGTCATGAGAAATATCAAAAATTTCTATGGAGCCTCTGCTAAGACGAATGCACATAGCAGCAACATCTCTTCTCAGAGATAACTACCGCCATTCAAGCTAGTGTTTCAGTTCTGCAATTTTACAGTTTCAGCTTATTTCGTTATTCAATAGAATATATTGTTCACTGGATATATGTGTTATTCTTCATATCTCTGTGTTTATTGTATTTAGTTTGTTAATCAGTTCGTTCCACTCTTAAATTCGGCCATATTTCCCACCATTATTGGACACCTCAAAGATCACAGAATAGTTGACACCAACAGAGCTCAACCCTGATCCACTAATCAGATAGTGGACACACAGGTTAAGGGCACTCACCAACAGAGGATCCAACTTTATTGGGTTGTCAAGGCAGGGAAACTCCTACACCAAGGCAAGTGGCTTACCCAAGGCAAAAATCAGTAGAAGTTTCCTCAACTGATGGGCGAACTCAATGCAATGGAGACCATTTATTCCTAAGTGGGGAGGATTGATCCAGGTGGATATTGGTGGCCACCCACCTATTCCAACTAGATCCTCTTGTCCATTTTTGTTGAAAACGTTCTTTTGTACTTCTTTGTAATTGTGGGTTCTACACTTCTGGGGATGTTTGAAGCCCCACACATCTTCTAGGTGGATACTGGTGGTCTCTCGCCTAATCCAACTGGCTTATTTTGCATGTTTTCATGTCATCACATCTTGTTCTACTTCGAGGGCCATTTTGGGGACCTAAATGTTGTTTTTTTGGCTCGCCACAATCAAATTGTAGACAAAGCTAGAGTTTGATGAGAGAATGTGTAGTTCTCTGGCATACCTTTACAATGAGCTATCACACGCCTAAAACGGAGGTCGTATGCAAAAGTTACGACCCTGGGAATTTGAGGTACCAACTTACACCAACTTACCCATAGGGGCCCACATGACTTTTGTGTTTCACCTTCCAGGGTTAGGTTTTTGGAATTCATGAGAAGTATAAAAAGGGCCTATGGAGCTTCATTGTAATCCATTCTGCTCAGATGGATGCGCGTAGCAGCCACATCTCTTCTCAGAGATAGCTACCACCATTCGAGCAAGTGTTTCAATTCTGCAGTTTTACAGTTTCAACCTATTTCATTATTCAATAGAATATATTGTTCGCTAGATATATGTGTTATTCTTCATATCTCTGTCTTTACTATATTCAATCTGTTAATTAGTTTTTTCCGCTCCTGAATCCAAATCAGTCTTTGTCGATCACAGACTGATTATGGGAAGAGTTTGTAAGTGTGGTGGAAAGAGGAAGTGCACCATGAATGGGTCCCAAGGAATGGAATCCCAGACCCACCTGAAATGGCCTATGACCGGTGAAGCTATGAAGAGCCTTGTTGTAACTATGTTGAACATAGGGGAGACTCTCGTCCCATGTATGTGGATGCTTAGAATTGTACATGCACAGGATGTGCACAATCATCTGATTGGCAACCTATGTTTGGTCGTCGGTTTGGGGGTGGAAAGCAGTGGATTTTGTGAGCTTGGTGTTCAACAGAGACTAGAGACTCGACCAAAATGTGTTGAGGAACCTATTGTCCCAATTAGAGATGATGGTCTGTGGTATCCTAAAGTGGATCCACGCTCCCAAGTGATCCAGGTGGATATTGGTGGCCACCCACCTATCAGAATTAGAGTAAGGAAAACCTCTAATTCTCTAGATTTTTCAATAGATGACATGGAAGATGAAAACCTCAAGATTAATGAAAGAATCAAAGAATTAGAGTATGCTCTGATGCCACCCCAAATACTTGCTACTAATGTTTCAACAATTCAATCCTCGAAGAGCTCCGACAAAACTCCAGAATCAAGTCTAAGGATAAAGGGAACATCAAGCCTACTCGTTGCAGCTAGACACTACATCAAAGAAAATATAAAGAAAATAATGTCTCTCATTCTGGAGACATGAGAATTAGCAAATAACTTTGTTTCCCTTGGGTCAAAAATTCAAAATTTCAAAGAATATTTACACGTCGATTTGAATAATGATGAAGGTTTCTACAAATATGTGGTAATTACATTTACTCTAAAGGTTTCAGGCATGAGTGAGCTAAAGAGAAAAGAGGAATGTTTTCCCTCACCTGGTCGCATGAAACAATTGAAAGCCTGTTGGATGAAAATAATTAAGACATTAAGAGAATTTCTAGAGGATCTAAATGTTTTAAGTATAAAAAAGGGAGAAGCCTATTCAAAATTAACAAAATTAGATCTTGCAGGGAGTACCAGGGAGGTACAAGACTCGAAACTCATTTTCAATTTTATTCTCTTAACATGGAAGTAATTCGAGGAATACATGGGGATATTAAAGGACATATCAACAGAAAGGTTCAATAATATGACTGAATATACTGAATAAGAAATTGAAAGTTGGTTCGTGGAATACGTGAATAAAAATGAAGACATTGAAATAACATTACAAAAAATTTCAATTGATTTAAGGGAATTCAAAAGCACATTATTTGATATGAAAACAAAACAAGAAGTAACTATTGCTCCTATGCGTGATTACATTGAAAATTGGTTAAAGTTAGCTTTAATCAAAATGACTGAAGATAATCAGTTGGAGGCAGTTGGTACCGGTCGTGCAACCGCAGTGAAAGATGATACACAAGGCACATCAACAAGCAAATTAAAGAGAGAGATTCCATCACATTAAGTGAAAAATTGATCACATCCTTATTCCATCATCTTCCGCTTTCAGAATTCATCTAGTTATATTTTGTCTATTCTAAGGAAAGCATAATCGATTTTTGATTGCTCCTCTATGTTCTCTTTTTTAAGTCTTTCATTCTTTATGCCTTGTTCCAGCTCTGTTCTCGCTCTTTTCTTATTTAGTTTCTTTGTTGTATGGTCCACGTGAGCCAATCCCAATTCATCTTTGGATGAACACATTTTTATTTTCTTAAGACTATTAAAGACTATTCTATTTTTGAGAAAACTCCAGAAAGCTACTTTGAGGTTAATTTTAATTGTATCTTTGAACTCAGAGAATTTGAGTATAAGATATTTGAAATTAACATATCAAACCCTAATTTTTTATTTTAATAAAAAGACTCGTTTAAAGTTCTCTAATATGTGTGGGCCCTTTTATTTCTCTTTCTTCTAATATAATCAATAAATATTTGAAATTGTAATGAATGTGAGATTCATATTATTTTTCTTATAGTTATTTTCTATATATCATATTTCTGCAAATTTATTTATTTTATGAGTAAAGGTTCATAAAATAATCTTATTAAATTAGATATTTTAAATTTTTATGGGAAAAAAAACAAATTAATGTTTATAATATATAATATTAATTTTAAATTTTTTATTTTCACTATTTATTTTATTTTTTAAATAACTTTGTTAAAAAAATTTAAAAAAAAAATATTATTACAATATTCTTATTTCTATTATAATAAATCAATATTATAGTATTCTTATTTCTATTATAACAAGTTTGTATGGCAGAATTTAGAGCACCCATATTTACATAACCAAGTTGCTTTGAATTCACGAAGACATTGATCATGTTTATGTTTGAGAATGTAAAAAGATAGTACAATAATTTACATTATTTAAACTATCATATCCTTTCATAACAAGAAGATGTTAAAAATGTGAGAAAACAAACATGAAAATGTGTTTGAGAATGTAAAAAGATGGTACAATAATTTACATTATTTAAACTATCATATCCTCTCATAACAAAAAAAATGTTAAAGATGTGAAAAAACAAACATGAAAATGTGTATTTAAACTGTCATATCCTCTCATAACAAGAAAATGTGAAAAATGTGAAAAAACACACATGAAAATGTGTTAGGAGATTTTTCACAAGAAAATGTTAAAAATGTGAAAAAACACACATGAAAATGTGTTTGGAAATTTAGGAAAAAGAAGTTAAAACATATAAAAAAAGTGAAAAAAAGTACAACAAACAAATCATAGATAAATGGCAAGAATAGAACAAGCAAGATTATGAACAAAGAGCAACTCTAATATACACATGGATATAAAAGTTTAGATGACCATTTTTCTTGAGATCACCTTACTTAAAAAATAATCCAAAAAATATACGGATTAGACCCAATTGAAATACCTGAAAGAGAGGACAATATACATAAACATTTGATGATTTGAATATTGCATATCCAAAATTAAGATTGATCAATTTTTTTTAATGTATTAAAAAATATTTAAAAAAATAATCCAAAAAATATAAGGATTAAACCTAATTGAAATACCTGAAAGAGAGGACAATATACATAAACATTTGATGATTTGAATATTGCATATCCAAAATTAAGATTGATCAATTTTTTAATGTATTAAAAAATGTTATGATATTCAAAAAAAATTCATTTGCAATGTTTCACCTTAGAAAAAACCTCATGAATTTTTGGTCAAATAATAAATTAATGTACAGTGAACTGCATATCCATTGCTCTATACCATGCATCTATCACGGTAGGTATAATAAGTGAATATTGGTTATCCATTAGACTAATTAGCATTGGACTTTTACTATTCAACCCCATTTTGAATAACTTAGTTAAATGCTTTTATAGGTTTTATCTTTGCATAATAGAAGGGATATGCTATTTTTTTCTATTACAATGAGTTGATACTTGTAATTCACATAATGAGACTAATGAGTTTTAAGGTTTAATGTTTATATTGTTCTTTTGTTGGTTCTTTTTACAAAGACACAATTGAAGAGATACATTTGTTATCTTGAATTATGATAAGTATAATGAAAATAATTAATTTTAAATCATGACCATGTAAAATTATTGCTATAAACTGAATTCTGATAATGTAGATTTCAAATAAGTAGAAAATGTATTTAAACCAAGTCTAAATTAAAATTCTTTATGAGTTAGTGGATGAAATAATTTTAAAATGGAAAATGTGTACACTGTGTTTATAAAATACTAAAAACCTACCTTCATTTATTAACATAAAAATAAATAAGAAAAAACTTAAATGTTAACCTCAAATGCTATACATTACATGTTATCATCAGCATGCTATGATGTAAAAAAAAAATAACATAAAAAAAAAAAACTTTGAAGATGCTGGCATATTCTTAGTTGTCCTCCAAAATCAATGCGTCAAATTTATTGTTCATAACTTCCTTGCATTTATGAAGGCATTTGTTAACATGTTTACTTTTTTACATTTACCTAATCACATTATAAATTTACTGTAAATATACATAATTGTCACGTTCAAATGATTAAGGAGGATTAAAATATATGTAGGCCATGTTTATATCATTAAAAAAAACTCTGCACACGTTTCATTTTGGTGGCACTCATTCATTTTTTATATCTGAAAGGTAGTTTGATGCCACGACCTGCACAAATGCTTTATGTGCGCTCTGTGTTGGAGTCGGCTCAGTCAGTTTTGAATAGAACCCTTTCGGCGTTCTCCAGCCGCAAGTCGATTGTGCTAGTACATTACATGTTATGATGTAAAAAAAATATTGATATAAATTTATATAATGATGTAAAAGAATATAAATTTATGGTAAAATCTGCATAGATACATCTTAAGTGTGGATATATAAAAAAAATAAACAACGTGTCAAGAATTATTTAGTAACAATTTAAAAGACTTAAAACAAATCTATATTATTTTTTTAAAGAAATTTAAGACAAATTTTTATTAGTTTTTTAGTTTTTTTTAAGAAATAAGTTTTATAAAGTATTTTTTACTAAGTTGCAACATTATAAATGGAGTATTGAAGCCTGGAACCTTGAAATTTTAACCGATGTTATCCATTCGTGGAACACATTAGTTTGAAAGGATTGTTGAGAAATTGAGGGTTGTTGGAAGGTTATTAGTCCCTGTCGTAGGCGTAGAGGGACTATAGTAATTGATAAATCGTTGATTGCATATTACTTTGTCCTTTGACCTGAAATATTTGCACAATACCTATTGTTGGAGCTATGGAAATAAAATCATATATTTTTATATAATAAAAAGTAACATATATGTACTGATCTGATTGGATAAGAGATTGGAGGT
>ML812518.1:59698-100258 GCA_009831015.1 Picea engelmannii
ATTTCTAAGTATTTTATATAGATTTTATAAAAGTTTGGCGATTTTTAAGGTAAAATAATTTTATTCTATAGAATTTGGGCGAATTATTTTTAAAATAACGAATCTCGTTTTTGGAAAAACCATGGAAAATTAGCCCATGAGCGAACTTTAGCCCCTAAAATCATCCCTGTTGTCGGGGTCGTAAATTTTTCATACTACCTTCATTTTAGGAACATGATAACCTGTTGGAAATGTATTTTCGAGAACTACACATTACTTCATCAAACTTGAACTCCGTCTACAGTTTGACTATGACGATCCAAAAAAACATTGTTTAGGGCTCCAAAATGGCCCTGGAAGTATAGAAAGATGTGCTGACATGACAACATACAAAATAAGTCAGTTGGATTAGGTGGGAGGCCACCATTATCCACCTGGAAGATGTGTAGGGCTTCAGATAGCCCCTGAAGTGTATAACCCACAATTACAAAGAAGTACATAAGAACATGCTAAACTAAAAACTATCAAGAGGAGCCAGTTGGAATAGGTGGGTGGCCACCAATATCCCCATGGATGAGTCCTACCCCCTTAGAAACTAATGGTCTACAGTCCCCCCATCACGTGAGGAAACTTCTATGGAATTTAGCCATGGGTGAGCCACTTTCCTTGGTGTAGGAGTTGTCCTACCTTGAAAACCCGATAAATTTAGATCCTCTTTTGGCGAGTGCCCTTGACTTATGTGTCCACTATCTGATCAGTGGATGCTTGTTCCATGTAGTCAGGGTTGATATTTGTTGGCGTCATTTGTTATGCGATCTCTGAGGTGTCCAATAAGGGTGAAAAATATGGTCGAAGGAGGTCCACATTGAACACTAGGTGCAAGCCAAGGAAGGGTGGAGTGTTGATCTCAAAAGCATTGCTACCCACAACCTTGGTGATAGTGTAAGACCCATAGAAAAGTGGGTAGAGCTTCTGATGGGGCCCTGTAAGGTGCTCTTTCTGCGAATGTAACCAGACCTTGTCTCCCACCTGAAACTAGTGTGATACCTTGTGTTGATCATGGTACTGCTTTTACTTAGCATTGGATTTCTACAAAATATAATGGACCTGTTGGCGGATGTGCTAGATCCACTCAATGAATCCGGTGGCTTTGTCAGCCTCAGACTGAACATGGGAATATTTTTCATGTGTGGTGGCAAGAGGTAATGCCACATCAATGGGACCCAAGGGTTGGAATCCCAGCCCCACCTGAAATGGGCTATGGCTGGTGGAGATATGGAGAGCCATGTTGTAGCTATGTTGAACATAGGGGAGACTCTCATCCCAGGTACGCAGATGCTTAGAGTTGTACATGTGTAGGATGGGCACAATCATCCGATTTCCAACCTTTGTTTGGTCGTCAGTTTGGGGGTGGAAAGAAGTGGATTTAGTGAGCTTGGTGTCCAATAGTGACTAGAGAATCGACCAAAATGTGTTGAGGAACATGTTGTCCCGATCAGAGATGATGGTCAGTGGAATCCCAAAATGGACCCACACTTGTTCGAAGGAGATTTTGGTAGTATTTTCCACTGTGATTCTCATCTTATAGGCTGTGAGGATGGCCATATTTGAAAACCGACCAACTACCACAAATACACAATCATTGGCATGCTTGGTGGAAGGAAGGCCAGACATGTAATCCATCGGGATGGATTCCCAAGGCCACTCGGGAGTAGGAAGAGGGGTGTATAAGCCTTGCTTCTTGATGGTTGGCTTGGAAATGTCATAGGAAGTGAAAGATATGATATACTTGATGATGTAATGTCTAAGTTTTGGCTAATAAAAACGTTTATGTAGAATGACCACAATTTTCTCCACGCCAAAATGTCCTTCCATCTGATTGTAGTGAGCCTCCCAGATCAGGTTTGCACGCTCACTTGCAGGAACAAAGAGATGGCCAAGATGACATAACAGTATGTCCTGAATGTGAATATCGTTGACATTCATGCCTATACCCAAGAGATGATAGGTGGTGACAAAGTTTGGATCTTGCTGATAAAGTTGGGGCCACTCAGATGCCTCATGCCCATAGGAATGGAGCATGGTGGTGAGTGTAGCCATAGGAGGTCGACTGAGGAAGTCAGTGACATGATTTGTGCTCCTTGTCTTATACTTGATGTTGATATGGAATTGTTGTAGGTAGGTGGACCACTTCTTATGGCAGTCGTTCTACAATTTCCCCTGTGTCTGTATAAACTACAAAGGCTTGTGATCAATGTGGATGATTGTCTCCTTTCCTTGAATGTAATGTTTTCATTTCCAACAGGCTTGTACAATGGAATACATTTCCTTGTCATAAGTGGGGTATTTCTGGAAAATATTGGAGAGTGTCTCACTATGGTATGCCACTGGATGACCATGTTGAGTAAGAACTGCACCTACAACATAGTCAGATGCATCAGTCTCAATCTCAAATGGTTGTTGTAGATAGAGTAAGGAGAGTATTGGAGTTGAGCACAAGCGATGCTTCAGATCATCAAATTCTCGTTGTTGTTCCTTCCCCATGCAAACGTTTCTCTTCCACTTCCCTTGGTCACTTGGCTAAGGGCCCATGCAATATGGGAGAATCCCAACATGAACCGTCGGTAGAAGTTGGCCAATCCCAGGAAGCTCTGAATCTCGGTGAGTGTGGTCAAGGTTGGCCAGTCACAGATGACTTGGATCTTAGTTGGATCAACATGTACCCCATTCTCATCAACAAATCCCAAGTATTGGACCATTTTCATCCCAAAGGAGAATTTTTCCAAGTTGGCATATAGCTTATGTTTCCGCAAAGTGCTCAAAACCTATTGAATATGTTGCATGTGATCCTCCCAAGTTCTGTTGAAGATGACGATGTCATCCAAATATACCACCACAAAAGAGTTGGTGAAGGGTCTCAATACATCATCCATCAACCTCATAAAAGTGGTTGATGCATTTGTTAAGCCAAAGGGCATGACCATCCATTCGAAGAGACCTTCTTTATATTTGAAAGTTGTCCTCCATAAATCAGTTAGTTCGATGGGAACCTAGTGGTAGCCGGACTTTAAATGAATCTTGTTGAAGAACATTTCCCCCTTGAGTTGGTTAAGAAGGTCATCAATTATGGGAATTGGGTACCCGTTCCTGACTATGATTTTGTTTAATTCTCTATAACCAATGCAGAGCCACATGGTCCCTTCTTTCTTCTACACCAGTACAATCGGGCTTCTACAAGGGGAGGACTTGGCTCTGATGTTCCCCTTTTGAAGAATCTCTTGGATTCGATGCTTTATTTCATCATTTTCCATCAGCAAGCGACGATATATTGGTCCATTGGGCATAGGTGCATCAGGGGTTAGATCAATTGGATGCTTGACTTGGTAGTGCATCGGTACCCCGGTAGGTGAGGAGAATATGTCTTTGTACTCATCCACGATCCCATCTACTTGCTTCTTCTACAAAAAGAGACTCTATGTAGACGTCACAAATGTGGCAATGACCTTCTACTTACTGTGAGCATGAATCACAAAGAAGATGAACTTCTCGGTCTGTGAAATGACCTTACTGCATTTCTTAGCAGAGATTAAAGAAATAGTGATAGGTGGCACCACCTCTGGTATCATGTACAATTGTCTACCCAAAGTAATAATAACACTGCGAGGTCTAGACTCATACATAACATGTCTCTTCCACAAATATGGTCATCCTAAAAGAACATGACAAAATTCAAGGGGAACAATATCTCACAATACCTCGTCTTTGAAGAGCTTGATGTCATAGTGCAGACGACACTGTTGGCTGACACGAAGATCTCTTCCTTGGTGAAGCCAACCAATGGTGTAGGGATGTGGGTGCAGTTTCTTCAGCAGGTCTAATTGTTTGAAAACCTCTGTTGAGATCGAGTTCTTTTGACTGTTGCTATCGACAATTAAATGAAGCGGATTCCCATTTACCCACATCTGCAAGTGAAAGAGGTGCTCCCCTTCCTCTGGTTCTTCTGGTTCACTTGGCTGGAATTTGGTGGTAGCGACCGTGGCACTGGGTTCAACATCGATAATTGACTTCCCTCCTTCTAGATTTGATTCAGAGTCATAATTGGCCTCTAACTTGGAAACTTTCAGCTTGGCCATGAGTGAATTCTTGGAGCGACGTTCTTCGGTGTTGTTCCAAGGAATTTTATGGTATTCACACCATTTTCTCATGTCCTTATTTGAATTCTCATTACTTTTCTTGTGTTGCGGCTTGGACTGGTTGTCCTAAGAGTGGCCATATTTTCTATGCCCCTTTTTGTGTGGGTTAGGGCCACCTTTTCCTTTCTTTAGTTGTGAGGAGTTTTATGCTCGATCTTGACAACATAACTATATGTTGTACCCAATGATGTGATGTCCAAAAAATACATTTATGTTTGAATGTATCTATGCAAATAGTCATGGTATTTGAGCACCAGATGCCATTCAGAATAATTGATACCCAATTTGGTGCACATGGTATGGAAAATATTGGTGAAATATGGTATTGTCTGGTCCCTTTCCTGACACAGGGTGGTCCATCTGGTGTATTGGTCCTCGTAGATTCCGACAGGGTAGTGCTATTCTTTAATGGAATCCCTGAAGGAATCTCATGTGGGGGAGACCGCAAATATTTCATATTCCTCGATAGCCCTTTGCTCAGATTAAGTATCCCACCAGTCCTTGACATGGGGGACAACCTTGAAAAGTGCAAAAGTATTTTTTCCCTATCAGAAAAATTGTGGACTGAAAAATACACTTGGAGAAAATTCAACCATTTATCTACAACATCCGCATCTATCAGTCCTTCAAATAATGGAATATCAAAATTTACTTGTACCTTGATGGGGGTTGCATGGTTGCTTTATGAAGATGCTTCTCCTATGGGAAGTCGTTGAAGGATCTGTGAAAAGTTTTTCATCATTTCATTCCTTTGTTGCGCGAGGGCTTCCTCGAGCAACATTTTAAAAGGATCTCTTAATCCATCCTCTTTATTTTTGTCCCCCATGGGTTGTTTTCATGCTCGGCGTGGCCAATATTGAAAAGGCTCGACTGGTTCAAGTCCCAACTTCTTATACCTAGATCTTGTTGGGGACATGCACAAAGAAAAATAAATGAAGAGAAGATCGATCTGATACCATTGATCTGGATTTGCGAGCAGAACAAAATGAATACAAAACATAGAGATAACAACAAATATCCAATGAAAAATAACTTCTATTGAATAAATGAAATAGGCTGAAACTGTAAAAGTGTAGAACTGAAACAACTTGCTCAAACGGTGGTAGCTATCTCTGAGAAGAGATGTGGCTGCTACGTGCATCCATCTAAGGAGAATCATTACAATGAGGATCTAGAGGCCTTTTTAACATTACTCATGAATAACAAAACCCTAGACATCAAAAAACCTAACCCTAGGAGATGAAACGCCAAAAGTTATGTGGGCCCCTATGGGTAAGTTGGTACTTCAACTTCTCAGGGTCGTAACTTTTGCATACGACCTCTGTTTTAGGTGCGTGATAGCCTGTTGGAAAGGTATTTTCGAGAACTATGCATTACTTCATCAAACTCTAATTACATCTAGAATTTGACTATGGTGATCCAAAAAAACATTGTTTAGGGCCCCAAAACGACCCTGGAAGTACAGAAATATGTGCGGACATGAAAAAATACAAAATAAGCCAATTGGATTAGGTAGGATGCCACCAGTATCCACCGGGAATATGTGTAGGGATTTATACATCCCTGAAAGTGTAGAACCCACAATTACAAATAAGTACAAAAGAACATGCTGAACTAAAAACTGTCATGAGGAGCCAATTGGAATAGCTGGGTGGGCACCAATATCCACCTTGATCAATAAAATATTTTCTTTTAATTTAAATTTCCTATTTTTTAGTTACTTAGCTTAGTAGGAGAAATAAATAGGACACTATTACTATATAATTAATGTGTGCTACAAAAATGCTAAAATACAAATACCTAAAAGTTAAATTGGGATAGTCAATAGGAGATTGACAACAAGTTATCCTAGGAATTCATAGATATAGATCATTAAGAGGTGAAGAGTTACAAACACTATTGGGATACCATGTGAATTGGACAGTTTGATAGTAAATTATAAATATATTGAATTAATAAAGGGGAGGGATTTCTAGTAGTTTTCAATAGGAGAAGAGAATGTTCAACTCCAGATATGCAATTGAGAAGAAAAGAGTGAATACCATCTCTTGCTTAGGGAAGTATGATATTGTCTTCCATTATGATCATACTATGAATATTGTGAATTATGGAGAGACTAAGACCTCAATATTGTAAAACACGTGATGAATTTGTGTATTATTCAATAAAGAGTTAGATTCTATCCATTTCCTTTTTCTTCCTATTATTTACATTATTAATTTTATCATATTTAGTTCTCTATCATGTTGGACAATTGGTTTAGATTGATGGAAATTTGGTTTGGATAGTTGGTTTTCATTGATGTCAACCCTTGGAGTATGATATTGTAGATCGATGTCAACCCTTGGAGTATGATATTGTAGATCGATGTCAACCCATAGAGATTGATGTCAACCCTTGAGTAAGTCTGATAACACATGCCAGTAGCCCCAGAGGTGTGGTTAAGGGACCTGAGTTTGTTTGAGGTATAAAGGAATGAAGATCAGTGAATATGAAGGTAAGACTATCATGGATGGATAGTACAATCATGTCGTTTTTAGTGGTATGTGGTACGTCACATAGTTCCTCACGGTTAGGGAGATATGTCCTTGAGAAGTTGGAGAACCCTTTAGAGTAATATAGAATCCCCTAGAACGTCAACAAGAAGTCAAAAGCTTCTAGAAAGTCATAAAGAAGATTCCCTAGTCAAAGTGGTTGTAAAAGAAATAAATTAAATAATGAAGTGTTTGGAACAAGAATGGTAAAGGAGTTATGTGATTGACTAATTAAGGAAACTTAGTTTCAACAAGAAAGTGGGTTAGCCCTAGAAGATGGAGAAAGGGGTAATACAGTTACAAGGAAACTTATAGAGGAAGGAACTTAACAAAGTATAAATAAGAGAGCAAGGGAATCATATTAGCACCTACCTACCTATTGAACATTATTGAATATCTATTTTTTGAAAGGTTATTTGCAGGTATACATTGACAAATCTGAGAAAGCGTAGGTTTGAGGAAACAAAGGTATGAAGTAATGAAATTTTCGTAGCTGCAGAGGAAGTGAATGCAACATGATTTCATAGGTTATCCGTTAGCACATGCACAGAGAAGCACGGAAATCCGTGGGCCATAGTGGAGGAAAGCGTGGATAGCCGTGAGATGTAGAAAGGGAAAGTGTGTATTTGTGGAAAGGTAAATGAGGAAGATGGTTGTTCTAGGTTGCAAGATATGAGGAGAGACTATGGGTATGTTTGTTAGAGATCAGATACAACAAGGACACTACAAAGATAAAGGTATGTTCATGGTTATGTTTTGAGATGGAATCTTAGTGGTGTTGCGGAGCATGCTTGAGGCATGACTTGGTGAGGTTTGGCATATGCCCTCTTGGAGGTATGGTATCTATTGTAGTAAATTTTTTGAGGAAGATCTGTTGAAGAATATTGTTGGTGCATGTATGAATGTTATTGGTATATCTTGTGACACATTTTGAGAGGTCTTTGTTAGTGATATTGGTATATGGTTAATACATGCTTGATGTTACATAACAGTGAATTTTCCGTACATGGTTTAAAGTGAGGGCTTATGGTATTTTGTTATGGACAGTGTGATGTATTGATAAAGAACTTTTGATGGTTATATTGGTATATGTCTTTGGTATATGGTTGAGGTACATGTTGGGTACATGTTGGGACATATAGTTGATGATGTTGGTATATCTTGATGAGTCATAGTTGATGTGCAGTTGACACATGATTGGTACATGCTTGGTACATTGTTGGAGGCACTTATTGGTAGTATTGTTGGCACTTGGTTTATGGATGGTGTGGCATATTACATATAGTTGATGTGTGAGTATTATTGGTTGATGCACATCTTGGTGATATTGTCCATATGGTTGAGTGGTTTTGGTAAGTAGATATGATTTGGTTGATGAGATTATAGTGACAATTTTTTAGTATCAGGTTTACAATGACATCTTGACAGAAGCAGAGATTGTGACAGTGAAACTGGATGAGTTTGTGTTATTACACAAGTTACAGTGAGGATATACGTGGACATCCGTGAGTTGCAGTTAAGAAGAGTGTGGATACCCATGTGTTACAGTACAGACAGTTCATGGATTTGATGGAAATTTTTGAAGAAGAAATGGATCGGTGAAAGTGACATTTGTTGAAAGTGACAGTAACAGAGGTTAGCAGTGACAGTGAATTTGATTCAGTAACAATGACAGGTTGTTCACATTTGACACTTATATTTTAGGGTGGTAGGACAGGGAAAGGATAGGTGATTGGATCCACCTTTCGGTTGGAGCCAAAGAACTAAGGGGTTGGAGCTTCCTTCAGGTTGGAGCCTGAGAATTAGGTGGTTAGAGCCACCTTTCGGTTGGAGCCAAAGAACCAAGGAGTTGGAGCTTCCCTTGGGTTGGAGCCTGAGAAACTAGGGGGTTAGGGCCTCCTTCTGGTTAGAGCCAGAGAAATGGAAGTTGGTTCTTCCTTGAATGTAATTATTTTACATATAAGAAAAACATTTCATGGTTCTCTCCCACATTGGGTTTCCACCTAAAATACTGGTGTACTATGTATTATGTGGATGTGTTTATTATTGTTCATTATGCACTAATGGATGTTAATGTTTATGATGCAATAATATATTGATGATGAACTGATGAAAAATGTTGAATAAGTTAAAATAATATGCATTGTGGTTAAAAGGATCAATAAGTGGTATAAATTTCTCATTACTGATTCACCCCCCTCTCAGTAATCCAACAATTGGTATCATAGCAGGTCCTTCAAAAGGAATTTTAACCACTGGAAGGAGATCATGGATTACTCTAAGATTGGGATACCATAGTTTGATGGGGAATATTATGATTTCTGGAGAAAAAGAATGAAGAAACACATACATGCACTACGATTTGATGTTTGGTGATCAGTAGTATATGGATACAAAGCACCAACCACTCCTCCAACAGATAAATATGGAAATAAACTTGAAGAAAATAATTCAAGAGACACAAGTGAACTCCTGAATGGTCTGACTAAATCAATATACACCAAATTTATGCACTGTGATTCCGCAAAATAAATTTGGGACAAACTGAAGAATATATACAAAGGAGATGAGAGAGTCAAGGAAGCTAGAATTAAAATTTTCAAAGAAAAGTGCAAACAATTGAAGATGAATGAAGATGATGACATAGCAGCCTACTTTCTACGAGTTGATGAAGTAGTAAACAGGATCAAAGGACTAGGAGACAAGTTAAAGGGATTGGTTGTTTTCAAAAAGGTATTGAGATCCCTACCAATGAGATTTGATTCAAATATTTCAACACTAGAAGAGAGAGTGGACCTAGCTATAATGACCATGGATGAGTTGCATGGGACACTCACAACTTATGAGATGAGAACAAAGAAAGATAATTCAGTTACAAAGGAAGACACATTCAAAGCATTTAATAAGACAAAGAAAAAGGAAAATTCAGATAGTACCAACAACGATATCTCAAAAGACAATGAAGAAGTAGCCAACTTTGTCAGAAGGATGAAAAAGGGAACCAAAAAATATAAAGGTAATCTTTCATTGATTTGTTTTAATTATGATGGTATTGGTCATTTTTCTAATAAATGTCCCCATATGAAAAAGAAAATAAATAAAGAAGATGACTTTAAGAGAAAACAAATACAAAAAGGCAAAAGAATTAAAAAGAAAATTTTCAAGAAAATCCTTTGCACCAAAGAAGACAGTTCCTCATCAGACGAAGGTGAAGTCAGTGACAGTGATACCGAAAGGGTATTATTCATGGAAGTAGAATATTATGATGATGAAGGCTTTGAAGGATAATGTGAAGAGGCAGAAGTTGAATACAAAGAATAATTGTTGAGTTCCATAGAAGTTATAAAAAGGGAAAAGAAGAAAAACAAGTCACTTTAGGAAAAACTAAAAAGAAAAGAGGGAGTTCATAATTCCAACTTCGAAGAACTAGAGAAGATGATCACTAAATTAAAAATCCAAGTAGAATAAGACAAGAGAATTGAAGAAGCACTTATATAACATTTAGAATAAAGAGACAAGATCATTGGAAATTTGGAAGCATAGATTGTCACATTGAGAAAATACCTTCAAAAGAAAAACATGCAGAAAAGCTCTAAAGTTTTGGATGAGATTATTAGCAGTGAAAGGCCACATTATGACAATTCCATACTAGGATACAACCAGATAGAAAAGGGCTCAAGCTCCAAAACAATAGATCAAGAAACAAAACCAAGAAGCTACGTAAAGACAAACAGAGGATCTCCTGAGAAGGAAGAAGACAAGAAGTTTCATAAAGAAGATCACAGAGATACTCCACCACCCAGAAGATTCAGATTTCAAAATCAATTGCAGTCATAAACAAGAAGGCATCAAGAAGAAGAAGGACTCACAAGAGCAACTCCCTTTAGAAGATATTCAATTCCCAAGTATCAAACTATCTTCCTTGGACTATGTTATTCATGTAACAATTTTGGACATAAGGTTGTAAATTGCAGAGAAAATAACAGGAACATAAAAAACCATGAAAGTTATGCACAAAATGGTTATTCAAGAAGGCCTAGTGAAACATAGAGTAGAAACTAAAATAGGTTTGAATCCTTGAGTATTGAAGACGAATGTTATAGGTGCAACAACTTTGGACACAAGGATAAAGATTGTAGAATGGAAGTTCCTCCAAGTGAATCACAACAAAAAAACATTAGTTAAAAATAGGAACCTCAAAGAATATGGATAAGGAAGCAGAATCAGTACAACAATGAAGAATGCACACTTTCTCTACAAGTTCAATATAAGAAACATGGTTGGTATGTTGACAATGGTTGTTCAAAGCACATGATAGGTGATAAGGACAAGTTTCTAAATTTGAAAAAGGAAAGAGATGGGTCAGTCTCTTTTGGAAAAAAAAACTCGGCCAAAGTCATTGGAAGAGGCACGGTCAAGATTGGAAGTAAGGATGCCAAAGAAAAAAAATGTTCTACTAATGGAAGATATGAAACACAATCTTATGAGTGTAAGTCAAATGTGTGACCAATTTCACAAACTTGTGTTTGATTCGTAGAAATGCGAGATCAGAAAAGCAGATTTAGGAAGAGTGGTGGTGACAACTATGAGAAATCCAAGAAACATATATGTACTAAGTGAAATTGAAAAGGAAAAGTGTTGTTTAGGAAAGGAATATGAATTTTGGCTATGTCACAGAAGAATGGGTCACATAAATTTTGATAATATTGTCAAGGTCGGTAGAAAGGAAGCAATCAAATAAATTTCCCAGATCATGAAGCCAACAAATACATTATGCAAGCATTGTCAACAAGGAAATAAAACCAAGACCAAGTGAAAATCAAAGGAATACTCCACAACAAGACCGCTAGAAATTGTGCATACTAATCTAGTTGGACGGACTAGAACAAAGGGGCTGAAAGGTGAGAAGTATTTTATGTTATTAGTTGATGAATATACAAGAATGATTGTGGTTTATTTTCTCAGGAAGAATTCAGAGGCATTCGAGAAATTCAAAATGTACAAGGAGATGGTTGAAAATGAAATAAATAGAGCAGGTATTTTTCTGAGCCATCAGGGTTGGATACTCCTAGTAAATATATATGTTGAACAGGGGGAGTATAGACAACATCTCTACAGATCAGATATTCATCGTTCAAGTAGTTTGAGGTATGATGTTGCAGATATAGCTTC
This sequence comes from Picea engelmannii, assembly GCA_009831015.1. NCBI lineage: Eukaryota > Viridiplantae > Streptophyta > Pinopsida > Pinales > Pinaceae > Picea > Picea engelmannii. The sequence continues at coordinate 71,577 of ML812518.1, forward strand.
AGAGTGGTTTGATAGAAGAAGTACAGAATGACATATCGATCGATTTAGAAAGCAATGTTCCCACACATGTGTCAGTTGTGATTTAAACAGACAGACATTTATGGTTGTATTCAGGCATAGATATTGTTAGAATGGGTTGTTCCAGGATTTCATATTTTGGTATGTATATAGACAATATCATTGGATACATTTGAGGATCATTTGTAGCCGAGAAGACTTCAGAATTGTACAAGGAAAGATGGGTCATCATTGCATACAATTGAATAGAAGGTTTGGACAAATATTTGACAGTGGATGACAGCATGGATTCATAGATTGGTGGTTCATAGATTGATTCAGAGATTGGTTCAGATAATGTTGGATGATTATGATAAAGGAATATTTGAATGCTTAAACTTTGAATGCTTAATCTTGAATAATTTTTATATATCTCAGTTGATTACACAAGGAATCACCTATGGACAAAAACTCCAAAAGGAATTAGGTGCAGGAAGCCCTACAATTGTTTTACACAAAATCTTGCATAGAAGTTAAAGGGAGAGAAATAGAAGAAGGAAGATAGGTAGAAATATCACTTAGAAAAGTTATCATATAGAGAGATAAGAACATAGGTATGATTCCAGGAGGAGAGATGATAGAGAAGATCATAGAAGGAGCATTGGTAGCCATGCCATCAACATTGCATCATAGTGATACATTTTTTCAAAAGAGGAAAGATTAATCAGATGTAGGGAGAGAGAGTAATAAGAGGCTTAGAAACACAAAGAAATATCAAAGGCATTTACACAGCGGGAGCAACCCACAGGATAGTGTAGATAGGGGGAGCATCCCCAAGGATATTTCAGTCAAGGGAAGAAGCTCCAAAGGGAGATACCCTTTTCCATTGATGTCAAAGGGGGAGAGATAGAAAAATTTATGAGGAGCAATGATCACAGGGAGCATGAGAATGAGTGTTTCCATGTCTAAGTGTTTCCATCAATTCCAAAGGGGGAGATTGTTGGACAGTTGGTTTATATTGATGGACAATTGGTTTGAATAGTTGGTTGTCATTGATGTCAACCCTTGGAGTATGATATTTTAGATCGATTTCAACCCTTAGAGATTGATTTCAACCCTTGAATAAGTATGGTAACACATTCTAGTAGCCCCGGAGGTGTGGTTAAGGGACCCAATTGTGTTTGAGGTATAAAGGCATGAAGATCAGTTAATATGCAGGTAATACTATCATGGATGGATAGTAGACATCATTTCTTTTCCAATGATATGTGGTACATCACATAGTTCCTGACGGTTAGGGAGATATGGCCTTGAGAAGTTGGAGAACCCTTTAGAGTAATCTAGACGCCCCTAAAAGGTCAACAAGAAGTCAAAATCTTCTAGAACGTCATAAAGAAAATTCCCTAGTCAGAGTGGTTGTAAAAGAAATCAATTAAATAATGAAGTGGTTGCAAAAAGAAGGGTAAAGGATTTATGTGATTGATTAATTAAGGAAAGTTGGTTGCAACAAGAAAGTGGGTTAGCCCTAGAAGATGGAGAAAGAGGTAAAACAGTTACAAGGAAACTTATAGAGGAAGACACTTGACAAAGTATAAATAATAGAGAAAGGGAATCCTATTAGCACCTACCTACCTATTGAACATTATTGAATATCTATTTTGTGAAAGGTTATTTACAGGTATACATTGAAAAATATGAGAAAGCGTAGGTCTTAGGAAATGAAGGTATGAACGAACGAAAGTTTCATAGCAGTAGAGGAAGTGAATGAAACAAGATTTCATAGGTTATCTATGAGCCACATGCACATAGAAGCGCAGATATCTGTGGGACATAGTGGAGGAAAGTGCGAATACTCGTGAGTTGTAGAAAGGGAAAGCGCGGATATGTGGAAAGTGCAAGGAGGAAGATGCTTGTTCCAGGTTGTAGGATTTGAGGAGAGACTATAGGTATGTTTTTCAAAGATCAAATAAAACATGGACACTACAGAGATAAAGGTATGTTCATGGTTATGTTTTGATATTGTATCTTAGTGGTGTTGTGGAGCATGATTGAGGCATGACTTGGTGAGGTTTGGCATATGATCTCTTGGAGGTATGGTATCTATTGTAGTAAATGTTTTGAGGCAGATATGTTGAAGAATATTGTTGGTGCATGTATGAGTGTTATTGGTATATCTTGTGACACATTGTGAGAGGTATTTGTTAGTGATATTGGTATATGGTTAATACATGCTTGATGCTACATAACAATGAGTCTTTCGTACATGGTTTAAAGTGAGCGCTTATGGTATTTGGTTATGAACAATGTGATGTATTTCTAGATAAATTTTGATGGTTATATTAGTATATGTCTTTGGTATATGGTTGAGGTACATGTTGGGATATATAGTTGATTATGTTGATATATCTTGATGAGTAATAGTTGATGTGTAGTCGAAACATGATTGGTACATGCTTGGTACATTGTTGGAGGCACTTATTGGTAGTATTGTTGGCACTTGGTTTATGGATGATGTGGCATAGAACATCTAGCTGATGTGTTATAGTCTTGGTTTATGGATGATGTGGCATAGAACATCTAGCTGATGTGTTATAGTCTTGGTTGATTCACATCTTGGTGATATTGTACATATGATTGGGTGGTTTTGATAAGTAGATTTGATTTGGTTGATGAGATTACAGTGACAGTTTTTGAGTATCAAGTTTAAAGTGACAGTTTGACAGAAGTAGAGACAGTGACAGTGAAAATGGGTGAGTTTGTGGTATTCCACGAGTTGCAGTGAGGATAGACACACACATTAGTGAGTTGGATTTAAGAAGGGCGTAGATACCCGCATGTTTCAGTACATATAGGTCACGGATCTAAAGGAAAGTTTTGAAGAAGAATTGGATCAGTGATAGTGATAGTAGTTGGAAGTGACAGTAACAGAGGTTAGTAGTGATAGTGACTTTGATTCAGTAAGAATGATAGGTTGTTCACATTTGACACTTATATTTCAGAGCGGTAGGATGGGGAAAGGATAGGTGATTGGAGCCACCCTCCGATTGGAGCTGAAGAACCAGGGAGTTGGAGCTTCCCTCAGGTTGGAGCCTAAGAATTAGGTGGTTGGTGCCACCTTCCATTTGGAGTCAAAAAACTAGGGAGTTGGAGCTTCCCTCAGGTTGGAGCCTGAGAAACTAGGGGGTTGGAGCCTCCTTCTGGTTGGAGCCTGAGAAATGGAAGTTGGTGCTTCCTTGAATGTAATTCTTTGACATATATGAAAATAATTTTGTGGTTTTATCCCACATTGGGTTTCCACGTAAAATGTTGGTGCACTGTGTATTGTGAGGATGTGTCTATTAGTTTTCATTATGCATTGATGGATGTTAATTTTTATGATGTAATAATATATTGATGATTTAATGATGAAAATTGTTCAATAAGTTAAAAGAATATGTATTGTGGTTAAAAGGATCAATAAGTGGTATAAATTGTTCATTACTGATTCACCCCCCCTCTCAGTAATCCAACATATTATTTTCATACTATGGTTTCTTAAGTAAACTACTTCCATAGTTGTTGCACTTTGATAGAGTTGATCCAATTCTGTAGTTTGTTAGAAAATTACAGAATGTGTTGTTACATCAAGTGGTATTGGAGAAAGGTTCATATATGGTTGAGAATTTGTAGAATTATCATAACTAATTGTCTCTTGAGAGTTGGGTTCTGCGAGATCAGTTCCCATGCAATCGTGGTAGTAAGGAGACCTGAGGGAGAGTCACTTTATATTGTGTTTATTGAGAGATGAATGGTGGGAAGCAATGCAAAAATAAAGGCATGTGAATGGTAGTCTAATTGAGGACTACAAGAAAAATCCTAAGGAGGTCATTGTGAAGAGGAACAGGCCGAGGAGGTGCGAGGAACCATGAATTGGAGGAATTGAGATGGAAAATCAAAGAGTTAGAGAGTAGAAAAATTGGAGATGTTGGAGTCATAGTGGATTTAGAATTAGAAGATGAGATGGAGGAAGAATGAATTGTTGATGAAACATACCCAGTAGATAAATTGATCTCATTTCTAAGGGATAGAGGTAATGAAAGGGTGGAAGTTTCTTGCTATGATGGCAATCTTAAAGTAGAGAATCTCATGGATTGGATAGGAGAGATAGAGAAATAATTTGAGTATGATAATTTCCAAGAGCCCAATAGAGTTCATTTTACAATAACAAAGTTGAAATGTCATGCTACACTCAGGTGGTAAGTTGTGCAGACATATAGCATGGACACACAACATGAGAAGATAAATACCTGGAAGAAAATGGTGAGTAATATCAAGTAGAAGTTATTCCTTGTTGATTACCAACAAAGTTTTTGTAGACAAGCACGCAATTTGAAACAAAAGAGACGTATTTCTGGGAATATATAGAAGAATTCTTCAAACTTTCACTCAGATTGGGACTTAAAGAGCCAGAGTATCAAAGGGTAGAAAATTATGTGAATGGAGGAAGCTCTTGATTCAATGTGAGATGAATACCCATTATTTATGAACCATGGATGAAGCATATCAGATTGGTTTAAAGGTTGAGGAAAAGTTAAACAAGAAGTGGCAACAGAATTGCAGAGGGAATAATCTTAGAGGAAGATGAATAGAGAAGGCTATGAGAGGATGTTCTAGCGAAGGGATAGAATTTGAAGCATCCAGTAGTCAAATTTCCAAAGAAGACAATCATGCTAGCAGAGGTAGAGGGTTTGGAAGAGGCAAGGGTAAGTATGTCGTTACTTGTTATAGAAGTGGAGTAGAAAGGAATAAAGCATGTGAATTGATCCAGGTGGACATCAATGGCCACCCACCTCTTCCACCGAATCAACACAGTTCTCCATACTGGAATTTTTTGCATCTATAGTTTTTCAGGTCCTAAACTTATGGGGCCATTTTGAGGCCTTAGATGATGTTTTTTGGCCATTTTGGGGACTAGGGTGGCCATGACCTACCCAGGCCTACCAACAATTTTACTTCTCAGTTAGATATTTCCAACGAGCTATTGTGTGCCCCAAATGGATATTGCATGCAAAATTTGCACCCCAGGGAAGTTGATGTTTCAACTAGCTACCTCGAGGCCCACAATCTTTTTGTTATTTCGTCTCCTAGGGTTAGGGTTTTGGATATTTAGGGGTTTCCCCCCTTAAGGTTTAGTAATTTATGTTAAAATTCAATTTTCAACATCTTGTAATGTCTTCTTGCGAATGAGTGTAACTGACACCTCTCTTTTCATAGATAAGCTACCACCATTCCAGTTAGCTTGTATTTCTCTGCATTTTACAATCTTTTCCTATTACATTCATTAATATAAATTGGGTTTCACTATATTATTGTCCTCTCTGCAATATTTTCTTTCTGTGTCTATGTTCATATTCCTAGCTTTAATTTTTTTCTATATACAACCTACATCAGTGATATCAGAGAAACCTTATCTTTATTGTTTCTCGGTGCATGTACCTAACAAGGTTAGGGTATAGAGAGTTGGTTCTTGAGATAATTTCCCTTGGGGAATACTACTCTTTCCAACCTAGGAGGTCTCCCATGGTATAAGAAAAGAGAGATGATAGAGAAGAAGATCCTATCAAGTTGTTTCTTGAGGAATTCCTCATATGGTAGAGGAGTGAGATGATGTACATTTTTTCCTATATCCTTTGATGATTGCCAACAATGGTCGAGGCACCTTCAAGAGGAAACCATTTCATAGGTGTGACACCCTTCAACGTACATGTTAACTTTGATATACCTTTATATAAAGGCCAGATAGATGCATATGTTTTGGAGAAATGGTTAAATATGGTAGAGGTTTATTACTCTATTAAAAAAAATTGACATCGAAAAGATCACATCTGCTCTCCTTAAAGTCCTTCCCCATGTTAAATATTGGGGGAAAATTTATTGAGAGAGACATAATGAATATTAGTCTACAACATTTGGGACACAACCCACTAGGGTGGACCTTTTTTATGCCTTCAAGGAGGAATTCTACCCTGTTGGAAACTATTATGACTAATACATGAGATGGATAATGTTGTGTCAGGAGAGAGACTAGAAAATGTTGGAGTACACCAATATCTTCGATACCTTGCACTCAAATATAGGTATCAAAGACTCCAAGAGGCACCTGGTTTTGAAGTACCATAATGGCCTACGTAGGTACATACAAATAGACATGGATTTTTTGGACATCTCCTCATTGGGAGTTGTTTATCGATATGTTTTCAAAATCGAGAAGAAATGTAAGTAGTGAAATAATCGAGAGTTTGGGTTTGCAAATCCCCTACAACAGAAGAATGATAAAGGTGGCCCTAACTCACAAGACAAAGGACATAACAAGTAGATAAAGCCTCAAGAAAACCATTCCCATCCATAGGTAAAGAAGGGTAAAGGGAAGTTGAGGAAAGAAACTGGAAAGTGGGGTGAGTTCCACAAAATCCCTTGGCACAACACTGATGAATGTCACTCGAAACAACCATTGTTGGATGAGATTAAAGAAAAAGAAGTAGATTTTGGTTTGGGATTTGATTCAAGGCTGGATAAGGGAAAGAAAATCATTGACACAAAACCCAATCCTACAATCACAACCACAAATATCAAACCACAAGATTTAGAGGAGTTGGAGGAGGGGGAACGCCTCTTCCATTCATATATGTGGGTGAAGGGGAATCCACCACATTTCATTATGGATAATGGTATCCATAAGAACCCGATATTTTCCAAGGTCATCAAGATATTTCACTTGTCAAAATTCCACACCCCCAACCATACACCATCGGTTGGTTGAGCGAGGGACAAGACATCCATGTCAGTCAGCAATGTTGCATGTCTTATGGCATCAATCCCTTCAAAGATGAGGTATTATGTGATGTTACCCCGCTGGGAGTGTGTAATGTTCCTTAAGGACAACCCTTTATGTGGAAACAACACGGTGTTTATGAGTTTAGGACCTATAGTGGCATTGTTACTTTGGGAATCCAACTCTGTAGGGTACCAAAGGTAGTGTCGACTACTACAAATTCCTTTCTCTTAGGAAAGTAGTGCGAAAAGGTAATCTCTCATACTGGAAAATTTGTCCTCTTCATGTTTTGGTCAAAATGTGAACATAAGTTCACTGCAACCACCAAAACCTCAACATGGGGCATCTCTACATAACAAAAATAGGTGGACAATATTATAAAGGAATACAAAGATATATTTTCTTCACCTGTGGGAGTGCCTCTGAACTATCAGGTAAAATATTCAATTGACTTTATACCTGGTTCTCCTTTACCTAATGGAATAATATACAAATTCCTTCTTTTGGAGAACAAGAAAATAAAACATCAAATTCATGAGCTCATCCAAAAGGGACACATTTGACCAAGATCCTCACCTTGTGGGAATCCAATTGTATTGGTGCAATAGAAGGATGGGATGTGGAAACTCTATACTAATTACAGATCCCTACACAAAATCATTATTAATAACTGATACTCGATCCCGTAGATTGATTATCTTCTTGATCAACTTAAGGGTGCCAATTTTTTTGGTAAGATTGATATGAATTCAGGTTACCACCAGGTCCTGATTGAACAAACCAATGTATGGAAGACTTCCTTCAAGTATATAGAATATATTTTTGAGTGGTTGTTCATGCCTTTTGACTTGCCTAATTCTCTGGAAAAATTCATGAGGATGATGGATGGTATTTTTTGGTTGTTCACAAACTCTTTTTTGGTCGTATATTTGGATGACATCCTCGTCTTCATCAGAACTTGGAGAGAACATTCATAACACATTCAACTGAGCACTCTATGGTAACACAAGTTACATGCCAATATGGAGAAATGTGAATTTAGCATGCAAATAATTTAGTATTTAGGATACATCATGGATGAACATGGGGCACATGTGGACCCAAATAAGGTCCAAGTCATTCACGATTGACTATCCCCGATGACTCTAACAGAGCTCCATAGATTCTTAGGCCTTTCCAACTTCTACCATAGATTATTTTGGGGGTTCTATGATCATATTTCTTAGCCCTCAAGACAAGTTACCAAGGGTGGAGCTAAAGCCAAATTTTCCTAGTCTGAGTCACAAAATAAGGCATTTGAGGATCTGAAATACCACCTCTACTTGACACTAGTCATCACTTTGTCAAATCTATAATATCCATTCAAGATTGAGACAGATGCCTCAGACTATGCTATCAATGAAGTCCTCATTCAACATGGACATTTGGTGGCCTATCACAACAAGACACTCTATAATATTTTTTGCAAGCAAGGATGATTTTAGGGGCTAAATTTCACTCATGGGCTAATTTTCCAAGGTTTTTCCAAAAAAACGAATTCGTTATTCTAAAAATAATTCGCCCAAAATATATAGGATAAAATTATTTTACCTTAAAAATTGCCAAAATTTTATACAAACTATATAAAATCCTTATAAATTTGAATAATTTTACAAAAATATTGCTAAACATTTATAGTTGGCATATGAAAGATTAGTAAGATTCACCAAGGTTTCTACATTTTAAAATAAATTTTCATCCTTAAAATCATCCTTGTTTACAAGTATCCCACATATGATAAGGATATGTACTCCATCATGAAAGCATGTGATAATGGAAGCATTATATTATGGGAAAGGAAATGATCATCCACATTGATCACAAGAATTTGAAATTCATGCATAGATAGGGAAAACTACATCATGACTTCCATCATAAGTGGACCACGTACTTGTAACAATTCCATTTGAACATCAAGTACAAGAAGGGAATCACAAGCCATGTTGTAGACAACCTTAACTGGCCCTCGGTTGTGGAACTAACCATACTTCTTAACTCCTATGGGCACGAGACCTCTAGGTGCCCCAATTTGTATGGCAATGACCCTAACTTCGTTGCTACATATTAGGAACTATGCATAATTAAACAAGCTCTATATTTTCACCTCTAGGATTCACTTTTGTGTTGTTTGGGCCATATTTGTCTTCCTTAAAGTGAGTGTGAAAATTTAATTTTGGAGGCACATTACAGTTAGGTATCAAGGAACTTCAGTGTGGAAAATATGGTGGAAGGACTTTAGAATTATTTCTATGGGCCAAAAAACCAACAAGACGTCAGCAAGTATATCATATTGTGCACTACATGTGCCATCACTAAACCTGCCATTAAGAAGTAGGGGCTAAACACTCCTCCACCTATCCCAGAAAGGCCTTGGGAGTCAATCTCCATGGATTACATGTCAATTTTTCTCTCCACTAATAATGGTAAATATTGTGTCTTTGTGTTTTTCAATCGATTCTCCAAGATGTTCATTTTGTTGTTGTGTAATAAAAGTGTCACAGATGAAGCCACTGCTAAGATCTTCTTTGAGCATGTTTAGGTTAATTTTGGGCTACCACTAACCATTATTTCAGATAGGGATAGTAGGTTTCTTAGTACCTTCTAGTCCAACATGTGGTATCTAATGGACACCAAGCTGATCAAATCGATTTCCTTCCACCCCCAAACAAATGGACAAACATAAGTGGTCAATAGTATGATTATGCATATCATGCGCATATAAAAATCCAAGCATCCACATACACAGGATAAGACCCTTCCATTTGTTTAACATAAGTACAATAGAACCCTCCAAAACTATATTGGCCATATCCATTTTCAATTGTGCTTAGGGTTCCAACCACTGGCCCCCATTGATATAGTTCTACCCACTGCATCTTCATAGGAAGAGTCCTCCCATCCTTAGACCAAGGTAGAGAGAGTATCCAAATTTGTTGGATGGATCTAGCACATTCAATAATAGGTTCATGATATCCTACATAAATCCAATGCTAAGTACAATAAATGACATGACCAACATCAGGTTCCACATAGGTTTCAGGTTGGTGGTAAGGTGTGGTTGCATTTGCAGAAAGAGCACCTCACAGGACCCCACGGGAAGCTCATACTACTACAACATGGGCCTTACACCATCATGAAGGTTTTGGGTGAGAATTCTTTTGAATTGAGTATTCCCCCTTTCTTTGGCTTACACTCAATACTTAATGTGGAGTTGCTTTGACAAAATTTTCCACCTTTATTGGACACCTCGAAGGTGGTTGAGCATATGGCACCTACATAACTCAATCTTGATTTCATTGAGCAGGTTATAGTGGATCATAACATGGAAAAAAACATGAAAGGGAACCCTCTAGCATAACATACAACTCTATCAAGTTGTCAAAGCGGGACAACTTCTTCACCAAGGCAAGTGGCTCACCGGAGTCAAATTCAGTAAACGTTTCCCCATCTACTCATGTAAATTGATGCAATGGGGACCATTTTTTCCTAATTGGGGAGGAATGATCCAGGTGGACATCAATTTCCAACCACATCTTCCACTAAATAAACATAGTTCTCCATATTGGAATTTGTTTTTCATCTACATTTTTTTAGGTCCTAAACTTCCAAGGCTATTTTGAGGCCTTAAATGATGGTTTTTTTTCCATTTAAGAGCTTGGAACGACCATAGTCTACCCAAGCCTACCAAAAATTTTACTTCTGAGTTAGATATTTCCAATGATCTACTATGCACCCCAAACATAGATTGTATGGAAAAGTTGAGCCCCAGGAAGTTGAAATTTCAACTAGCCACCTCGGGGCCCATAATCCTTTCGGTGCTTCATCTCCTAGGGTTAGGGTTTTGGATATTTAAGGTTTTTTACCCTTAGGGTTTAGTAATTTATATTAAAAGTTTTTTTTTATCCTCTTGTAATGTCTTATTGTGAATGAGTGTAGCCAACACCTCTCTCTTAAGAGATAAGCTACCACCATTTTATCTAGCTTGTATTGCTTTGCATTTTACAATCCTTTCCTATTACATTAATTAATAGAACTTGGGTTTCACTATATCACTATTCTCTTTTCAACATCCTCTTTGTGTGTTTACATTCATATTCCTATATTTCATTTTGTTCTCTATAGAAACCCTATCGTGAATTCCTAGAGAAACATAATCTAGGAAGAAGGAATTAGGCCAAGACTCATGTCACGTAGGAAGGTCAGGCACTAGTTTTGGGAGACAATATTGTAGCACTTCACACTAAAGAGGGTGAAAAACTTATGTTCATAAAGGTGCTACTCAAACTTGAAAACAAGGCTATGAAAGAACCTAAACAGGGGAAGAGATTTTTTAAAACTAAATGTAAGGTTCAAGGTAAATGATGCAATTTGATCATAGATGGTAGGAGTATAGAAAATTTGGTGTCCATGGAGGTGATCGATAAGATAAAATTAAAGTGCATCCCTCATCCCAATCCATATAGAGTTTCATGGTTACATAAGGGTCACAAATTCATCGCGACAGAGAAATTCTTGTTGAGTTTTTAGATCAACAACTTTAGTAACCAAGTATTATGTGATGTGGTGGAGATGGACGCATGTCATGTAGTACTAGGAAGATTGTGGTTGTTTGATAGGAAGGTTATCCATGATGGTATGGAAAATATATATGAATTCAATAAGGATGGACATCGTTATATGCTAGAACCAATGGCAGAAGATGAGACAATGACAATGGATAGTGGTGATGTTGGGTGTAGTGGAAGCAGAAGTGGTCATGTAGTGTTGTGCTCGGCCAAATAATTTTTGAAGGAAGAAAATAATGCCAAATTCTATTTGGACATAATAAAAAATAACGTACAAGAAGATGAGGAAAAGAATTGTGTGCCAATGGAGATTCAACAATTGTTGTATGAGTTTGTAGAGATTGTTGTTAATGATATGCCAATAGGAATGCCTCCCATGAGAAGTATTTCACATCAAATTGATTTGATTCTAGGATCATGTCTACCTAATAAGGATCCTTACCGAATGACCCCTATGAATAGTGAATATGTAAATAGGTAGGTGCAATAATTACTTAATAGGGGGTTGATTCGAGAAAGTTTAAGTCCTTGCACTATCCCAATAGTTTTGACACTGATGAAGGGTGATGAATGGTGAATGTGCACTAATTCATGGACTATTAATAAGATTAATATCAAGCATCTATTTCCCTTACCAAGAATTTAATATCTCATGAATTTCTTGAGTGGGGAAAAGTGATTTTTAAAGATAGTTTTGAAGAGTGGATACTATTAGATTCGGAAAAGGGAAGGTGATGATTAGAAGACAACATTCAAGATGAAGGATGGACTATTTGAATGGTTGGTTATGCCATTTGGATTAACCAATACACCTAGTACGTTTATGATATTGATGAATGAGGTCTTGAACCCTTTTCTGGAAAAAAATTCCATCATGTATCTTGATGACATTCTAATTTTTAGCATATCCAAGGAAGAACACCTGGGGCATGTGAAGCAAGTGTTGGAAAGGATGAAAGTGGACAAGCTGCAAATTAACTTGAAGAAGTGTACTTTCTTGCAAGAAGAGTTTGTTTACTTAGGTTTTATAGTTTCCAAGGAGGGTTTCAAGATGGATCCTAAAAATGTGTAAGGCATATCCAAACAGAGCCTTATAAAACATAAATTAAATATAGAAATGATATCATAATTTCTTTTCTGTTCACTATGCAGCATAATAACAATTCACTGTTCAACATAATTTAAAAATGAGCAGCATAATAATGAATAACATGTTCAGCGTAATAAAAATGAACAATATAACAATAATGAACATAGCATAATAATGATAATAAATACCTCAAAATGATGTTGTTCTGAAACTCTACCAAAGATGAAGCTCTGCCCAAAACTGATTAACCTCCCAACCAGCTAGGAACAACCTATCTGGCTCCCTATCCCCAGGATTCCTTACGGTTTCCTGGCCCCCGAGCCCAAATTCCCAGCAACAGGTGCCCCCTGTGAAATTCCTCAAGTTTGTAAGCACAAAACAGTTGTAGAATAGATACACAGTCCCCATTGCCTCCTCCCTTATCCTTTCCCTCCTCCCACTTTTCTCACTCTCCCTTAATATGAAAAAATATTACTCTACCAAATTATCCCCCTTCCTGAGTCCTCTCCCATGCCTTATCCTCTTCTCCTCCCTTATCCAACTTCCTTATCCCCACATTAAACCTCAACCACCTTATCCCCCCATTAAATCTCAATTCGGTATCCACGTACCAACAACTTTAATATCAAAGTTTTCAAGTTAGAAATAGATCTCATAATATCCCCATAATTCAATTGACGTTACTCGTCCATAGAATTTTCATTTACATAATAGATCGCATCATATCCATCATCATTCAAAGAACATTTAAACATTCATAGAATTTACATTCTCATAATAGATTGCATCATATCCACCATCATTCAAATAACATTTAAACATTCATAGAATTTACATTCTCATAATAGATCGCAGTGTATCCATCATCATTCAAATAACGTTTAAACATTCATAAAGGTTCCTACATCTTAAAATTTCACGTTTATCATTAATAGTTTCATTGTGAATAGAAAATAAAGGTGATTAGGCTTCAGGTAATCCTAGTTGTCTAAGTCAAAAGGTGGTGTTACATACACCCAACCTTTGAGAAACATATTCTCTAGGTGGTCAAAAAAGTGAGGGATAATCTCGTCGTAATGTCTCGACATCCTCCCAAGTAGCAGATCCTGGACTATACTTGTCCCACTGGACCTTAACTTGGTCTACCAGACAGTTCCTGAGCTATCGGACTCTATGGTCCAATATGCGTAATGGTTCTACCATGAGGGTTCCTGCATCTGATACTTGCAATTCCTTCCAATTTAGTTTATGTGATTCATCAGCAACATAATGACGTAGAAAAGATACATGAAAAACATTATGAGTTTTATGCAAGTGGCGTGGCAGTATGAGATGATAGGAAACGGGTCCAATTTTCTCTTGGATTTTGAATGGTCCTATAAATCGAGGTGACAACTTTGTCCCCTTCCCAAACCGAATGGTACTCTTATTAGGCCTAATACGAATGAAAACCTGATCTCCCACTTTATAACTTCGGTCAGTCCTATGTGCATCAGCATAAATTTTTTGTCTATCATGTGCTTCCTTTAGACTATGCATAATCTAAATCACCTGTTCCTCCATATCTTGAATCAATTATGGCCCAACTGTCACTTGGTCTTCTAATCTTTCCCAACTTAATGGTGTTCTACATGGCCTTTCATACAGATCTTCGTAGGGTGGCATTCTGATGGAGCTATGAAAACTGTTATTGTAGGAAAACTCTACCAAAGGTAGGTACTTCTCCCAATGGGTTTGATTATCCATGACATGCATCCTAAGAATGTCTTCCATGACTTGATTTACTCACTCAGTTTTCCCATCTATTTCTGGATGATAAGTTGTGCTTAAGTTCAACTGCATCCCCAACGTTGAATGCAAACTTGTCCAAAACCTAGAAGTGAATCTGGAGTCCCTATCTGAAATGATCTTTTTGGGTATCTTGTGTAAACAGATGACCTCACTTACAAACACGTGTGCCACGCCAGTGACATTGTAAGTGTCTCTAACCGGAATAAAATGAGCACTCTTGGTTAACTTATCAACTATCACAAGAATGCCATTGTGTCTATGATATGTGAGCGGCAACCCCACAACAAAATCCATAGAAATGACTTCCCACTTAGACATAGGAACATCATGTGGTTGTAGGAGACCTGCCGAGTGATGGTGGTCAACTTTCACTTGTTGACACTCTAGGCACTTGGCGATGAAATGGAATACATCATGCTTCATTCCTACCCAGAAGAAGAGCTTCCTCATGTCTGTGTACATTTTCTTCACACCCGAATGCGCACAATAAAGTGCTCTATGGGCTTCCTTCAGTATGATGCTTTGAATATCCCCACCTTCGGGGATGTACATCCTTCCTCGGTATCGTAATATTCCATTTTCTTCCAGGCGATATCCATCATACTTTGGATCCAATTGCCTCCCACTCTGGAGGTTTGAAGTAACCTTTAAATACCAACTATCTCCAAGGAGTTGCATCAACACACGTTCCTATAGATTGACTTTTAAGGGTACCAAGGAGAAGACACGTGGTCTCCTACTCAAGGCATCTGTGACAACATTTTATTTTCCCTTAATGTATGAAATACCAAAATTGTACTCACTCCATCACCTCTTTCTGGCATTAATATACCTTTGAGTGAAGAGATTCTTTAAACTTTCATGGTCCGTTTTGAGCTCAAAGTTTCGCCCCACTAGATAGTGCCTCCAAAGTTTCATAGCTAGCATTACAGCTTCCAACTCTAAATCATGAGTAGCGTAAAGCTCCGTGTGTTTATTCAACTTCCTTGACGCATAATCTATCACTCCTCCATCCTGCATTAGCATGACCCCCAACCCTTTCTTCAAGGAATCCGTGCAGACTATGAAGTCCTTTTCCATATCCGACACTCGTAGAATTGTTGCACTAGTTAGTAACCTCTTAAGCTCGATGAATGCACTATCACATTCTTCTGGCTATTCATACCTTACCCCCTTTCACTGCAAAGTGGTGATGGGTTTTTCTATTTTAGAGAACCCTTCCACAAATCTTTGATAATAAATTGCTATCCCCATGAAGCTTCTTACCTCATGAGCATTTTTTAGCACTTGCCATTCCATAATGGCCTTTACCTTTTCTGGGTCCACAAAGATTCCTTCACCGGAAATGATATGACCTAAATAATGAATTTCTTTCTGGAAGAAGGAACATTTCGACAACTTCCCATACAATTTTTTCTCTCTAAGGCAGGGCAACACCACTTGCAAGTGTTCCTCATGTTCTCTTTCATCCTTGGAATAGATGAAGATATCTTCTAGAAAGACTTGTACAAAATGGTCTAAGTACTTCCAGAATACACCGTTCATGAGGCTCATGAATATTGTTGGCGCGTTGGTCAATCTGAAAGGTACTACAATGAACTCATAATGCCCAAACCAAGTTCGAAAGGCATTTTTAGGAATATCACCTTCCTTAATCCTTAACTGGTGATACCCTGATCGCAATTCAATTTTTGAGAATACCACTGCTCCTTTCATCTGATCAAAGAGATCATCTATCTGTGGCATTGGGTACCTATTTTTCATTGTAGCACGGTTCAAGTCCATGTAATCTATACATATTTGTAAGGAACCATCCTTCTTCTTCACAAAAATTACTACTACACCCCAAGGTGAGACATTGGGCCTTATTAGCCCTAAGTCGAGTAGCTCTTTCAACTGCATCTGTAACTCACAAAGTTCTGGCATTGTCATCCTATACGGAGTCTTGGAAATTGGTTTTGCACTAGGTTTTAGCTCAATAGTAAAATCAAGCTCCCTCTCAAGAGGTAACCCTGGAAACTCGTTCGAAAAAACATCCTTAAATTATGACAATACTGGGTACTGATCCAAGGAGGGTCCTTTCCTTTCATTCACTACTTCCACTACATATAGTCGACACCCTTGCCTCATGCACCGCTTAACCTTCATAGTTGAGATAAAGCATAGAGACACCTTTCTCTGTACATCGTGGATCTCTATTGGCCTTCCTTCATCGTCAACACAAAGCACCCTTTTTGTGAAACAATCTACCATAGCTCGATGGGATTCTAACCAATCCATTCCAATGATTAGATCATACGTCCCAAGAGCAGTGACACATACCTTCAACCTGGTAGTACACACTCCTAGGTCTACTAGACAATTATCAATGCTAGGTCCTACTGCTTGTTTTTCCCCCGAAGCCATCTCGACTTGTTTAAATTCATTGTACTCGTAGGCTACCAACCCACTCTTTTCTAATACAGATGGTGAAATGAAACTATCTGTAGCACCAAAATCAAATAAAATTTTAACATTGATATGATTTAGCATACCTGGCGACTCCACCACTGTGGATTGATGTTATGCCTGGCGATTATTAACTATTGCATAAATCTGGTGGCTACCGCTTACTCTTCCCATCGGGGCCTTTCCTTCTCTATGCACAAATCTTTCTTGCAACTCTGGGTAGTCACGATGGTAATGGGGCCCTCCACATCCCCAACATGTAACATGAGATGGAACCTACGCACTTCTCTGTGACGATCTCTTAAATGAGTTCCTTCCCCTAGAACCCCTACCCCTACTAGCTACTCCCTGAGAAGGCCGTGGACCTGCTTGCATTGTTGGTGATGAATGGGATGATGCACTCGCTGCCATTGAAATAACTGTGGAAATTGTCCTTGGTGCGACTATATTACCATAAGAAGGTGGCCTAGAGCTCCCTCCCCTGGAGAAGGTCCTAGGGGCCTTCCCCACGAATCCAGGATGATGTGGAAAGGTCGATCTCATACCCCCGTTTAAGCTCATGTGTTCCTCAACATAACGTGCATTTTCAACTGCTTCTGCTACTGAAGACGGTTTCCACATCCGTATCATGGCCCTTATCTTAGGGTTTAACCCATAGAAGAAGCATTATGCCTTTAATTGATCATTATCCATGTACGAAACATATTTTACCAACTCCATGAACCTAATCTCATACTCTTCCATGGTCCTGTTTCCCTGTACTAGAGCATGAAATGCTCCCACCTGTTGTTCCTCGTAGTAAACTGGTAGGTATTTCCTCTGGAACCTTTCCTCAATAATTTCCCATGAGACGGTGTTTGGGGTAAGGTGCAACTGCCTCTTAAATTTTTCCCACCAGTTCAAGGCACTATCCCTCAACTGAAAGATTGTTATTTTCTCCTTTGGTGTGGAAGCATAGTCTCTTAAGGTGAAACATCATTTCATTCCTTCCAACCATGCCTCTTCACGTTCACTGGCACGATCCCCGAAAAACTCTGGAAGTTTGATCTTCTGCAGTTCTCTAGTGATGTCCTCGGGTGGAGGCCCTCCCCCTGAATCCCTCGACGCTTCAGGGTTACCCACTCCAGATGGTGGGGGCTCCACTTCGATCCCTGTTGGTTGATGCCCCTTTAAAGTCTCATTTATAGCCTCCAAAGAGCGCAAAATGAGAGCTAATTCAGGCGATGGTGGTGGTGGCGTTGGTGGTCCTTGCGATGATGCCCATCGACCTCGATTTCCTCGAGTCCTAACCATCCTGTATAATTGAATCTGCATCAAACCAAATGCTCGTCAGGGAAGAGTCTAAGGCAGTTCACATCGCGCAACTTATACTTGTAAACATAGGGTTAGGCGTAAGTTTTTTTTTACTTTTCTGTAAATAGACATTACTCTCTTTAGGGTAAGTGGCTAGGTTAGGGTTAAAGCATCTAAGCTCGATGTCTTCTCCTAAGAAAAGTATTGACTCTCTCTCCTTGGTAGCTACGCTAGCACTGTACCTCACTCACCAATTTCTCTAACTTACCTTCTTAGCGTGCATGAAGCCCCCTCCCCCTTATCATGGTTAAAGTCCTTAAAATTTTCGTTTAAAACTAACTAGCGTGATTTTGAACATAATGTTGATTAATCATTATGACCTAAAAACCCTAGACTAAACTTTAACCTAAGTTTCAATAGCCTTAATCAACACATTCAATTTAATCCAGAAAATTAATACTATTATTAGTATCATACTTTAAGTACTTAATTAATATGTACTTAATTAATCACTAATTTAATTAATCAATCCAATTAATTAATCACTAATTTAATTAATCAATCCAATTAATTAATCACTTTAATCAATCACGTTAATTAATCACTTTCATTAATCACATTAATGTGAAAGCCAATGTGGATTGGCCAATTCCTAGATGTACGTTTGATGTAAGAAGTTTCCATGCTTTAGCGAGTTTTTATTGAAATTTTATCAAAAACTTTAGTGGGATTTTTGCACCACTCACTGAGTATATGAAGAAGGGATCTTTCCAATGGACAAAAATAGTAACAAATCTTTTTGAAACCTCGAAGAAAAAGGTAACCAAACAACTAGTGTTAGCATTTCCATATTTTAGTAAGGTATTTCAATTAGGTTGTGATGCAAGTGGCTCAGTGATTGGAGTGATGTTGAGTCAAGATGGTAAGCCGATAGCATTATTTAGCGAGAATTTGAATTATGCTAAGAAAAATTACTATGTTTATGATCAATAATTCTATGCCATTGTTCAAGCCTTGAATAAATGGAGACATTATTTTCTACCGAAGGAATTTGTGTTGTTTACGTATCATAAGGCGTTGCAGTACATAAATAGTCAAGGAAAGATGAATCTAAAGTCTTTGAAATGGATGGAGTTTTTACAAAGTTACTCATTATCTTTAAAACATAGCTCCAGAAAATCTAAGAAGGTTGTTGATGCATTAAGCCAGAGGGTGATGTTGTTAAATAGCATGCATGTTTAAGTTGCTAGTTTGGACAACATGAAGGAGTTGTATGCATAAGACACAAATTCTGCAAAGGCATGGAAAGTGTGCAATGGATCATGGAGTATGAATAGGACACCATATTTGGATTTCCATATCCAAGAGGGATTCTTTTTCAAGCATTAGAAATTGTTTATTCCACATCTTTCTTCGAGACTAAACCTCATTCAAGAGCTACATAAGTGAGGTTTAGGTGGTATTTTGAAGTGGATAAAACCAAGTCATTGGTGGATGAAAGGTATTGTTGGCCTGGAATCAATAAATATGTTAAGAATTTTGTTGAGCGTTATATAATTTGTCAATTGGCCAAGGGGATAAGCCAAAACATTGGGTTATATACTCCTTTACATGTACCTGAAAATTCTTGAAAAGACATAAGCATGGATTTTATTTTGGGACCTGCCTAAGACACACAGAGGTCATGATTAATTGGTGTTGGTTTTGGTGGATAGATTTTATAATATGGAACATTTCATATCATGCAAGAATACCAATGATGCTACACATGTGGATGTGTTATTTTTTCAAGAAACTGTAAGGTTGCATGGGCTACCTAGGAGTATCACTTTAGACAAAGAAACTTAATTTCTTGGAAATTTTTGGAGGGATGTTTGGAAGAATATGGGTTCTCAGTTGTAGTACAGTTCAGTGTATCATCCACAGATAGATGGTCAGACAAACGTAATTAACTGAAGCCTAGGAAACTTGTTGAGAAGTTTGATTGGAGACAAACTGAGTCAATGGGATTTGGTTGTAGCTCAAGCTGAAATTTCTTACAAAAATTCAATGAATAGATCCATTGGTAAAATTCCATTTTAGATATTGTATGGCATGTCTCCAAAGGGTGTTGTATACTTGGTTAAATTTCCATAAGTTGAGGATAGGAGGAGCATTGATGAAGATAATTTTGCAAAAAAACATGCATGACATTCATGAGCATGTCAGAAAGAAGTTACAACAGAGTAATGATAGTTATAAGTAGAAGGAATATTTGCATAGGAAATTGAATATTTCAAAGAGGGTGATACAATAATGGCACATTTTAGGAAGGATATATTTCATAGAAGAACATACAATAAACTCATGTACAAGAAAATTGGTCCATGTAAGATTTTGAGAAAAATATATGATAATGTTTACAAGCTAGATTTGTTAGAGGCCTTTGACATTTCTCCAATATTTAATGTTTCTAAATTATATGAGTTTCATGAAGAAGGAGGGTTTCCTCAGCCGTGAACCCCTCCCCTCCCTGCATTTTTTTTTCTTTCCTTCCTTTGCCAACCAGTCTTTCTCTTCGCTCGTTGAGGGGTTTTTTCTTAGATCTGTCCATGATGAGCTCGTGCTGGTATGACGAGGCGATTGGGAGATCTGTTTCTTCCTCTTGCAACTTTTCGTTGTGATGGGGGGACTATTGCCCACGCTTTTGATTGAGGATCTTATCGGTGGGATTTCTGAGGTGTTGCCACCTTATGCTTTAGATTGTAGATCTATTGAGCTGGAGGATCTTTGGGTGTATGTCTTCGGATCCAGATCCGGTTCTATATTCTATTGTCTGCGCATCTCCCAACTGGTTTCACCTGGACCCTTGCGTTGTGGACGGTATTCCAGTGGACTAGGGTATACAATATACTCTCTGTCTTGGTCTCAGGTTTGGAGGGTGGTCGGTCCCTTCTCCTTATGAGGTTGGGGCTTGAATTATTTTTGTTGGTGGTGGCTCCATTCCCTGATGGCTCCAATTTTTTCAAGGCTTGAAGGATGATCGGATCGGAGTTTCTTTGGGTTGGGATCCATGGATTTCTCTTTCTCTTATCGGTATGAGGGTGTGGCCAGAGCTTTGAGGTCCAGTATTGAGCATGTGGTGTTGCTTCTCTAAACAACACTTTGAGGTCCTTCTTGTGGGCGTGCAGCTCCTTGGTTCTCTATCAGTTTTATTTTTGGAAGGATCTTTGTTGGTGCCATGGTCTACTAGTACTTTTTAAGGATTCCATTCCACTCTGTCATGATCCGTCTATTCTTGGGGGTTTGTGGTGTTCGCTCTTTAGGGTTCTTTTGCAAAGGAGTTTCCTTGAGGCCTCTTGGCTTTTTCCGCCTCCTTTTGGGTTTATTCTCCAGTTCCATAATTTATACATCCTTTGTGGTTTTTTACTTTTGGCTAATTCTGGCTACTAACAGTTCTCTCAGTTTTCCCAAGTATTGGGCATGTGCTTTCAAAACCTACAAAATGTAATTTGGTTCTCTACGGATGAATATAATTACAATTTTTTCCGAGGAAAAAATGAGTTTTATGAAGAAGAAGAGGATGGTGAAGCAAGCACCATGCAAGAATGGGAAGGAAAATTTCCAGTCAAACTCACTAAAGAAATATTGGCAAAACGAGTTAGTCAAAAGAATCGAGATTGAGATCAATTTGAATATTTGATCAAATGGAAGAATATAAATTTGGAGGATGCATCATGGAATGCAAAGGAGGAATTTGGTTGTCTTTAGTGGCCAAAATTACTCAAAGGGTTTGTGTCTCCATCCACATGAGATAGATGCTCATGTTTTCTAACCAAGGGTGTCGGATGCAGGAGCATCCTTGGGCATGTGCAGTTAGCATAAAATATTTTCTTTCAATATGTATTTCCTATTGTTTAGTTACTTATCTTAGTAGGAGAAATAAATAGGTCAGTGTTAATACATAATTAATGCATGCTACAAAAATGCTAAAATACAAATACCTAAAAGTTAAACTGGGACAGTATATTGGAGATTGATGACAAGCGACCCTATGCATTTGCAGAGAAAACTGAAGAGGAGGTGAAGATTCACAAATAATGTTGGGCTACCATGTGAACTAAACAATTTGATAGTAAATTATAAATCTATTGAATTAACAAAGGAGAGGGAGTGCCAATAGTTTGCAATAGGAGAAGGGAAGGTTCAGTTCTAGATCTGCAACATAGAAGAAAAGAACGAATACCAGCCTGTGCTCAGGGAAGTCTGAGATTGTCTTCCATTTTGATCATACTATGAATATTATGAATTATGGAGAGACTAAGACCTCTATATTGTAGTCCACGGACTAAATTTGCATATTATTCAATAAAGAATTAGATTTATCCATTTGCTTGTGTTTTATGTTATTTACATTATTAATTATGTCATGTTTAATTCTCTATCATTTACATAGGTTACTTAAGTAAACTACTTTTATAATTATTGCACTAGTGTTGATCCAGTCTTATAACATACTAGAAAATTATTGAACTTGTTTGGTACATCACTTTCTTTTCTCATTTCCATTACCCTATTGCATTGTTTGGACTAATGTGAATATAGAGAAGGTAGTTGTCACATATTTTGGACTAATGGAAGTAAAGCCAATGTGTTCAAAGCTTACGCAGAGAAATTACAAAAGGAATTATGAGTTGATCCTAACTCAAATCCTATAGAGCACCAATTAAACACAAAGGGAAAATACTATGATTCTATCTTCTGATTCTATCTTCTAAATAGAATATGAAAATTTTATTTTTAAGGTAATTAATTAATTAAATAAATAATATGATGTTAACATCAAAGTGGATTTGGAAAATCTTATTTTCGAGGTAACTAATTAAATAAATATTATAGTATCGACTTTGAAGCAAATAGGAAATACCTTATTTTTATTTTTAAGGTAACTAATTAAATAAATCTATGTTCAAGTATTTGACCATAGTTTCTGAATTAATCAATTCATTTGAGTAATGCTTGCACATATATGTTGATATTTGTAATTGTTTTTGGTAAAGAGAATAGTGTGGTTTCAGAAAAGAGATACATTTAGTCCGCCATGGTATTGTCCCTATGTAGAAGAATTAGGAGGAGCCATTGAAGCATTATTTTCCTTTTACATCAAGAGATTGGAAACTTACAACCAAGTGTATGCAATGATGTATGGGAAAGACGATTTCAAGGAATGGGTAGGTGATGTTTAAAGTTTTGGGAAGAAGAAATTAGAGGAGTTTTGTAGAAAGCCTCTTAGAGAAGTTGATCAAATTAAAGAAAGTTGAAACACTTTTTAAAATATTGGATTCGATAATGTTGAGTAGAATATCGAATCCAAAAAAAGTTGGTACATTGTGTAAAAGATTGAAGAGGTGTTTTGGAAAGTTTTTAGAAATGGGGATCATTCTCCTTTTCCTTGATCCGGATTATTTTTGGCACGAAATGAGAGTGGAGATATAATAAAGAAATGTACAGAGATATTTCAGATATCCAATAATATAACATAAATATATATTAGATATGCAATCGTTAACACAGAGATACTATAATACACAATTTATATTAATGAGCGAAATGTACAAAATTGTATAAATATAGAGTGAAAGACCCGCTAGAATGTTGGCAGCTTATCTCTGAGAAGAGATGGGACGGATACTCACATTCGCAAGAAGATGATTACAATGAGGATCTAAATGTCTTTTTTAACATAAAGAAAATTCAAAACCCTAAACCCGGAAGATGAAAAACCAATAGTTTCGTGGACCCCGTTTTTGGTAGTTTTGTGTATCAACTTCCTGGGGGCGTAACTTTGGCATACTATCTCTGTCTGGGACACATGATAGCTTGTTGGAAAGGTATCGTCGAGGAGATTCATTTCGGGGCTCAATTAGATTTGTCATTATTAAGGTGCTCGATCCCGAAAAACCTTATGGCCCCAGAAGTTTAGGAACTGAAAAATTGTTAAAAATAGTAAGTTGCCAGAAAATTGTTTTGAGTCAGTTGGAATAGGTGGGTGGCCACCGATATCCACCTGGATCATTCCTATATATCACTTGCATTATCACTTCTCTCGTTAGAAAACGAATGAAATCAACTCAACTTGTATTCTAATTACAAATGAATGTAATATTAGTTTTTTGGAGGACAAAATTAATGATGTTTTTATAGTTGAATAAAATCTATATT
The DNA here is from genome assembly GCA_009831015.1 of Picea engelmannii. Classification (NCBI taxonomy): domain Eukaryota; kingdom Viridiplantae; phylum Streptophyta; class Pinopsida; order Pinales; family Pinaceae; genus Picea; species Picea engelmannii. Next base: position 95,812 of record ML812518.1, read on the forward strand.
TTTGCAAGTTTTATCTTCTTATCCACTTTCACAAACAAGAAAAACATATAAAAAGTAATGGACTTATTTTCATCATTATAGTGGATATCATTATATTTGTCTTCAAATGTTTGTTTCCACCTAAATAAGAAGGAAAAATCTCATGGAAACATTATGTTACATTGAAAAAATAATAAATATTATTTTTAAAAATATATTAAATTAGAAAAATATTTGAAATATTATAATTGAGATAATTAAATTAGAAAAAAAAAATATGTTTTTAGAAATATATTAAATTAAAAAAATAAAATATTATTTTTGAGATTATTTATATAGATTAAATCATGAATACATGTTCTTATTAGAGAATGTAGCATATCTAAGAAGGTAATATGGGGTACCTAGAGAGGTATCCAAGGGGAATAATAATAGTTAGATAGCTATGTATTGTTATGCATGGAGACCATTTCTAGTAAATAAGGTCCATGTAATAGTGTGAACACAATAAAGGTGAGAAGAATTACTAGATTGTTCCTTCACTAGAATGTTCTTAGGAGATAGGTAACACTATATAATGGAGTGTTAGCAATGTAATGAGCATAGTGAAGTGTGTTGTTATTATAACAAGCAAGGATTTATTGGGAGTGCATTCCTTGCTTGTTACAATAACAATACACTTCATTATGTCTATTACATTGCCAACACTCCTTTATATATTGTTACCTATCTCTTAGGAACATTCTAGTAGGTGGAACCTTCTAGTAATCCTTCTCACATTTATTGTGTTCACACTATTACATTGGCCTTATTTACTAGGAATGGCCTCCATACATAACAATACATAGCTATCTAAATATTATTATTTCCCTTGGGTACCTCCCTAGATACCTCATATTACCTCCCTAGGTATACTACAGAGAAATGTTAAAAAACAAGTCGAGAATTATAACAATTAGAATACATAAAAAAAATTAAACACCATATTAGGTCGAGAGTATGTCGATCCCTCAACAATCCCTCCTCTTCACTGGTCTAAGTATGTTCTTTTTCTTTTTGGATTCACATTGATCTGGGTTCTTCATTTCCTTGCCGCATTGTTCAATCTTTTTACATGGTTAAGTCAGTTGGGTATTCATGTTTCACTTGCTTATTTTTTACTTAGTTTCTTTCATTCTTTGAAATTTATTCCTTAATTGAGTTTTCAGTTTCTTCCCTTGCTTGTGATTTTCTTCCTTAATTTATTTTTTTCGAACTCTTTTAGCCCTGAATTTTTAGATTAGGTTTGATGCTTGAATCGAGACTTTTTGTATCTTCATTTTTTGAAGTTGTTCCCAAATTCCAAAACCAGTCGGGTTTGTAAATCGGGATCCTTGGTTATTTATTTTTTAATATGAGTTTTCTTTGAAGTTTAGGTTTGATACTTTCCCTTGATTTTTCTTTCAAGTCTTTAGTTCTTTTAAAGTTGAGTTCAAACTCCTTCCCTTGCTTTTCACCTTTTGCGTTTGTCTCCCAATTTTAAATTGGGTTCAATCCTCAAACTGGGCCCCTGTTTCACTTACCTTTCAAAGTTTCCTTCACTGCCCCTTCAATTCCCAAATCGGGTCCTCCTATCACCTCTTCCATTTTCTTCAAACTTTCCCTTGGAGTTTGGTTCAAACCTTGTGAACATTTTGAAGCCTTTGTTAGAAATTTGAACTAGTGTTCAAACTTTAAATATTTGATCCTTTCAAACTCTAAACTTTCACCTCAATTATTTGATTAGCCTCATTTGGAAATCAACATCGATTTCCAAATTAGGGCCTTCCTCCTCCAAATTTTGTGTGGATAGCTTCTAATTTTGGGATCAGTCCTGATCTCCAAATCGTGCCATCCTTTCAATCTCTTCGAACTCTTCATTTTTTCCCATTATGTTTGATATTTTTTAAACTTTTGTTTGAATGTTCTTTTCCCCTTTTTAATTTGACTAAGTCATTCCAAAAAAATTTCTAAGCTTGATTGTTGGCCATGATTCTCAAAATAAGGCCCCCTTTTCACTTGTTCGCTTTTTCCTTGTCCTGATTTAGAGATTAGTCTCGATTGCCAAATCATGATCTCTTCCTCGAACCCCAGTGTAACCTTGTCCCAATTTCTAGAATCAAAACCTCCCTCTTCAAACTCATGTGCGATCAAATTCAATTTTGAGATCGATCCCAATCCTCAAATAAAGACTCCTAAATCCTAGATAATTTGCGCTTTTAACCCTTTCTCTTGAAATAAGCAAAATGGCCAAAATGTTCATTATAGCTTGGTTTAATTTGAAATACCAAAAGAGGATTCGTTCAATAAGATTATTGATTTAATGTTAAAACTTAACCATTGTGTGCCATTTTTCATAGACTAACATGCAAGCAAATTACAATAACTATAAATGGAATCAAATGGCCAAGAAAGTGTCTTGAAAAATTAAAAGAAAAGGAAGTTCACACTGATAAAATAAGTCAAAGCCACCCAGTGGAACAAAAGGATAGTGGGATAGAAAAATTGAACAACCAAGAAGAATGTAAAAACAATTAAGAAAGGAAACAAACCCCAAGTGGCACAAAAGAATATCTTAACAGAGAAACTAAATATCCAAGAAGAGAATCAAACTATCAAAGAATGATTTAGAACTAACAAAATAATTGAGCCTTCAAGTGGCATACAAATGACAACTAGATGGGGAAACCTAACGACCCAGAAAGGGAAACTAATAGCTAACAAGATGGGCCAAAATGATGAATCTTCGTCTCCCTCTTCTTCTCTTGTATATATAAGATAAACTCAATAGAGAAAAGGATTTTTGCTTTTGCACTTTTGTAAACTCTTCTATGAAATGTTAGTGAGGAGAAGTCATTATTGGCCACTCTTTGGAGACTCATTCTAGTGTATGTGTGGTGTTGTACTATTCTCTTGATTCTTTATGCTAGAATGGCTATAAGACTTTTACTTTTGTTGTAGACTATTCTCATGCAATTGATGATTGCCTCTCACTGTTGTGATTCAATCAGTCGTTGGTGGTGAATATGAAATGGTTAGAAGTTATTAATGTAAGGCTAAACTGATTTGATGACTGGTGATTTCATTGTTTTAACCATTATTTCACAGTAAACTATTTTATGTTCTAATGGTAGGAATGGATGTTTATTTTATATTCATTTCTCATTCCCAAATCCCAACTAGTTGTTAGATTAAGACAACATTTTTTTGTTAGTTCTAGGACTGCATTTAGGACTTAGAATTTATTTTTTTAAATCATAAAATCAATGATAGTTGTTGAGATAGAATTATGATGGATTCGCTATTCTATGGAGTGTAAAATCTAATTAAGACCTTTCTTTGAAAAAAAACCTTAATATTAAAAGTGAGACATTTTCTTTATCAACATAGAATAAAAAACAAATTAAAAATCATATTAGGTTGAGAGTTCCTCATTATAGTAATGATGAATACACTTTGGGGATTAACACTGATATATGAATATTTCCCTTTGAAAATCTAATAGATATCCATTCTAATGACGTCAATGTGATTAACCTTTTATAATAAATAAACAAATAAATGACTTAAATATTAAAATAATACAAAGATTTGGATTATTCGAAATAATTTGTATTACGTCTATATGCGTACACCTATTTACAATGGTAAGAATTAATGGGATTTCAATCACAGAGGTGATTTGTGTGGACATGATTTGATATGCTTGAAATATTCTTAGTCGCCATAATAAATGAAAGGTTGTGATTTCAACCATTACCTTCCTCGCATGACAAAGCATGTTTGTTTGTCATTAAAAAGGGTGATTATCATACTAATGGCCAATATACCCAGTTTAATAACCGATCCTGATGTTTTTAATGTGATTGGGGCACGTTTAAGGTTTTTACTGCATCTTTTTTAGGGTTTTTTCTGCCTTGAAGTGTACCCTTATTTACCACATGTTCATGAAATGTTTGTGGGATGTGAGGGAACATCTCCTACTTTTCATTACCCCCAACAATTATGGAGATATCATGATTGTATTTTCTTTCTTCCAACCCGAAATCGATCCAACGAATGCCTGGTAACACTAACCATACTTATCAAGATCTTTCTTTCTTTGTAAGGGAACTTTGGGCATCGTTTTAGAGTAAGATTTAATGGGAAGGACAAGATTAGGAGATTCACAGTCGAAAACAAAGCAGACCATGCCTTCAACTTCATATCATTCGAGCAAAGAGGGACATATCACTTCCCAACTTCATGTGTTGGTTGTGGATGACAACATTATAGATAGAAAAATCATCGAAAATCTATTGAAGAACTCCTCTTACAAAGGAAATATTTTTTTTTGGATTGGGATTGATCATTGGATTATTGATATTTTGAGGATCGTTTATAGAGTTATATAAGTATGCATTTTAATGATTTAAAAGCTTATTGTGTATGTGTGTATGACTGCAGTAAC